>JAOEHI010001879.1:57342-69201 GCA_025447815.1 Percopsis transmontana
GACTTGTTGACCCATAATCTTCCTCGGCCTCTGGTTTCTCAGGTTCTTTCTGTGTTATGCCCTGCCTTCGCTCTTGAACCAGTCAGCTGTCAGAAATCTGCCCTTTAATCCCTGACGTACCGAAGGCAGTTTCCCCATCCCCGTGTATTTAGGAATACACAGTGACACAATGAGCGGTTAAATCGCGTTGCACTGGCAGAGCCATTGTTTTCCTATGGAGAGAGTGGTACCACCCGACCACACAGCTTTTCCACTATCTAAACTTTCGTCCCGCCTGCCGCTGACCTTTGTAAAGTGCATCCCCCGAAGCACACTGCAATGCAGTGGTACATTAAAAATGTATAGAACTTCTGGTCCATGGTCCCCTCTCTTGTATGTGAAGACTGCTGCCGTTAAACTGTGTGAGGCTACCCTCTGACAACTCCCTTGGTGTATGTTCCCCAGATTCAGACTGCTCCATCTTTATCTCCAGCCTGGTAATCTTCTCCTCGATTAGTCGGGACCGCGCTGTATCTTTTCCATTAGTGAGTTCAGTGAGTTGAAAACTACATGGTACCTTGACAAATCCACTTGTTGGGGATCGAACCCAGGACCTTTTGGCTGGGAGTAATCCCATATCCATTAGGCACCATTTTACACAGTGGTTATTTGACAATTTGATAGAAAGTAAATGTAACTAGGAGAATGAAGCCAGACTTGACATTCCTATTTACCCAAACAGAAGGGTGCGATTGATGAAGTGTGCGCCAGGGAGATCGTACCCACAGCCGCTGCCCTGGCGGCATGCTGCAAGGAAGATGCACTCAGCCGCGATCACAGTATCAGCAGCATGAAGACTGCTATGGAGCACTATGACCTGCCTGCCCATATGCAAGAGTTATGCGAGAGCCACAAACAGACTCCTGCACTGGCAATGGGGAAGTACGTATGCACACATACATTTGTAAAGCCATCCATACGCAATCCCTCAGTTGCACCTTGTCCAATGTACTATAGACGTGGTTTTCAATCTTTTTGATCTATGACCCCCCCCAAAATGCAGTAATATCCTAAAAATAATCGATTTATTAAATGGCCATGAAAACCTAAGATCACTTTTTCAGTTGTAAATCAGTGTTCATAACACCCTTATAATTAAACACATCCATCCTTGTTGTAATCTTGAAAGCCCACTGTAATGTTTTCGTTGATTGTTTGGTGCAAAGCTCATCTTATTGTCACCATCTAGTGGTTAGTAAAAACATTCAATGAATTGTGACGTTTTGGTGAGACTTATAAAGACTTATAAAGCTGAACTCCCCAATATTCCTCCCCCGCCATCTAATCTCCACCCACAAGTCTGCATCTTTAAAAATTGTGGCCTCTATATATCAATATAAAATAATTTCAAAATCATCTCCAGACCTTGCAGAAGCATTTTCCGACACATCCTGTGTGTGTGTGTGGGGGGGGGCTGCCCCCGGCCCCCTGGGAACCACCATTGTCGTCTCACAGTTGACAGAGATTGTGGATGAAGTCTGCGGTAATTACGGCATGGCCAGCATTAACCCACACATTGCCGACTACTGCAACCAGAGCTACTCAAGACGCGCTGACTGCATCGCAGACATGAAGGCCGACACTGCCTTCCCACCCCCAGAGCTCAGCTTCCACATTGGAGCTGAAATCTGCACCATGGATCCCCAACATCAGTTTCTGTTTGAAAAGAAGTTAGTGGATTTTATAGAGGGGTTTTAAACCTAGCCGCATGCGTGTACAGTAGGCCTATGGGCTTTGTCAGAAAACATTCTTCTTATTCATCCTTGCACAAGACATGGCCTAATTTTCCATTTTAACGTTATGGAAACGGTTCTCACTTGAATTGGTAGTGTAAAGTGTGAAAAGCCTCCCTTTTCGGGCAGGGTATTTCCTAGCGTAGGGTATACATGCACAATACCTGAGCACAATTGGTGTTTGCCTCCAGTCACCATAGAACACCCCGGTTAAGAACTACTTTCAGCATGCTATATTGTTTGGATGTGAATCTGAGGAACATGATTGGACAAACCCCTCGCACACCCCTCCATTATTGTGTAAGTAGTGCAGGGACTTGCCTTTTTTTACTGTTCCTCCCCCGAATGGCCACATAACTAATCCATGTGAATGTGAATTATTTTCCAAACAATTGTTTAACACAGAGTATTACATTTGTTCGGTCAACAGAATCTCAGAACCCTTATTGGTTTTCTCAGGATTGTTTTGTTTGTGATGTTTTGTTTGGTCTACAGACTCTGCAACTGATAACTGGGGCCACTGAGCTGTTAAATACTTACAGCACGTGCCCGAGCTGGTAAGGTTAATTTCTCTTGTTATTCAGTCAAGAAGAACTGATGAATACTGGAAGATGTTTTATTGATGTTGTTAAAATGGCTGTTAAAATCACATCCAAAGACTAATTTAAACTTCAAATATTTATAACCCACAATACAAAATGTAATATCTGTAAATATGTAAAACCCAGTGTTGATACAGATATATTAGGTGTTATTCAGCAAGGCTCTTAAAGCCCAGTCTAGTAAAGTTGTTCGGTGGCCAATAGCGCCACCTAGTTGTGAATATTATGAGCAGCAATACCCTTTCACACATGCAGTATATCTTTCTTTCATTTAGAGGTTTAGGTTTTCTTTATGTCTACTTTTGTGATAGAATGTTGCATTCTTCTACCAGACTTTTATTTCTTTATATTTACATTTTCAGTCTTGTCAAACTACCTGTTTCCAGCGATCCAGCATGTGCTGGATTCAGACAAGCTTCTGACCAACCCTCCATTTGATTGATATTGGATAATGGATGAGAGAATAAAGTTTTTTAATATAGTATTGACTGTTAAATTGATTTCATTAACAGACTAATGCTTGGTACTCAGTTGTCATAAACACCAAGTTCTCTGGAAGATTATGGCATATTTATGAAAACTACAGTATTTCCCGCACTTCTGATGGCTAATATAATGTCTTGCTGCTGAGAATTCTGGCACACACAAAAGCGCTTAATCACACTGAACTCCTTCCCTTGTGATGAAACTTTACTGTATATTATACTTTACCTATTAACACACCAATCAATACTCAAATCATTGCTAACAGCCTAAATAGCAGCAACGTGCCTGATCTTCTTAGAGCTGATCCTAGCATACAGTAGAGCAGGAAAGAAGATTTTAAATAAAAGTAATAGAGCACCGGCACCAAGGTGGATTCTGAAGAGGTGGGTCTTAAGTCCCTTGCCGAAGAATTGTAAAAAAACTAAAACATGATCTGAATCAAGATGTTTTTATTGTTAATAATAATAATAAGTGTTCAAGTATTTCCAGCAACAACAGTGAAACCTGTTTGTGCAATTGGAGCGTATATATTACCTGGGACAAAAAAAAAAAGGCACCCTTCACAACTTGCCTGGACAGGAGTAACGACACAGGAAAGCAAGGATTACAGTATTGCGTGACAGATTAGCCCAGTTCACTGTTTTTAAATAAAATTTACATAGATATGCAAACATATGATGATTATATTTTTTTCTCCTTTTCTTCTACATAAGGAAACAAACATTCAATGGCAAACAATGTTGGAGGGTCCCAGGATTGTTTACACAATAAAAATCATCCACGGGAGTATATCACAATAATATACGGTGCATCGCAAAAAACAAAGTACAAACTACATAAAGTATAGTACAGAGTCAGGAATTGTGAGAACAAAAGGGAAATACATTTCCTGTGACTGTCGGTGCGCTGTGATATTTGTTAAGTAGTTGTCTGTGCAGGCAGTGCTTGAGGGACTCCATGGGGAATATGTCAATGTCAATATCTCAACATCACTGTTAAGATATTGACAACAACAAATAGGAGAGTGCTTTATAATGAATGTATGGTAACTGCATTCTGCCTTTAAAATGTGTCCTGGGAGATATAGTGAAATATAGGCTGTTAGAGACCTCCTCTAAATAAGATTTCATCAGGATTATGAAAAGATCACTAGGAAATCTTAATTAGATAGATGAACAGTAGCCTACAGTACATACAATGTATACTGCAATACAAAATGCAACCTGACTAAATTACTAATAAGTTTTGTACTAAAGTACAGGCAGAATATTAAAAAGTACCCGAAAAGGCACTTTTCATGTAAACACTATAATGCTTCTGCATTCATTTTTATTTGGGTCTATTTTACTATATTGCAGTAGTTCTACTGAATGAAATATATTGTATTCATCATCTACATATAGTATCCTCAAGAAGGCTCTAAATTTGTAAATGAAAGGAGGAAATTATCACATTAACAACTCAGCCCCCACCGTGGGACCACATCCCCCATTCAAGCTCTTCCTCCATCTCCCCCTTTTGTTGACTGGATAGGCAGATTACGTAACACGTATGCCTTCCGCACATGGCCATAGCCACGATGAAGTGCAAATATTACATTTAGCACGTGTTGTACGGATTATGTAGTGTATTATAAAAGTTATGTAGGTAGGCTATAATTATTAATATTTCAAAATGTCCGTCTACATTTCGGACTGGCATGAGACGAAATCTTTATGTCAGTAGGCTAAATTAGACGAGAGTCTAGAACGGTCTTGCAATACAATGTAATGCCACGAGTTCGAGTAGACATTGAGATGCAGTTATTTCTGGCTCGATCGTCAAAAAATAAAGCCACACTAAAGCCATACTCTTTGCCTCGGTGGGTGTATGCGTCTGGTATTACCATGCCAACAATACTACGCCCCGAAATGCCCGACCACAAGTCTTCCCTCATACGCGCGTATTTCCCCTCCTCATTCAAAGCTGTCAGGCAGAGCAGACGACGCTGATCCTCAAACGCCCGGATGAGAGCAGGCGACATGCAGGGTAACATGGTTGTCTGACTCGGTGAGAGACGAGCTCTCTGGGAGGAGAGTGTTGGAATCTGACATTTTCGACGTTCTCACGAAGGAACACGAGGCGGCATAACAACGGAACGGCGATTTTTTTGAGTGCACATCCGTGTGGTGTCTTATTTCTGCGGTAAGTAGTACATTTGTCCACTAAACGGCAGTCTTTTTTTCGACGAGTGTCTCTTATGGTGTTTACTTATTGATAAATGTCCACACGAGGACCGTCACTATGGATTGTATTCAAGAAACGGGCCTGGTAAGTCTTAAAATCGTGTAGAAGGAGCTATATTTAAAACACAAGACTTGAGTTACCTTGGGGCAATAGCCATACAACAATTACTCTCAGATCAACCGAGCGTTAGATGAATTTCTCGGACATTTTAAATGTCTCCCAAGTCCACGTGTGAGTATTCGTAAGTAAGCTTGCCATAATGTCGCCAGTCCCAACATATAGCCTACGCTATGTGCTACACGTGCACGACTACTTCGAATACTAGCATTATCCCGTGGGTTTTATCCACCATTCCGAGCCGTGTGACGTGACACAGCTACAAGCCACCCACTTGACGAATGAGATTAGATCCACGGACATGGCTGGTCATTCCCACTCCACTTTTACTCGTGAGGTTTTACATGCGCCGATATTGTTTGACAAGTTGCTTCAAACCCGGGCGTGCGCAGTGCCCTATACAACCACCGTTAACCAAAATGCGAGCCTATTTACGCCCTAGTGCGCTTTCCTGTTTGTTATTAGGCGCCTCCAGTCGGTTTGTTTTTGGTGTCCGTATCACGAGTTGGCCTTGTTTGCTTTAATTCCTAAGGTTATCAGCGATCGGCACGTACTGTATTCTATGATGTGGAGGCTAACCTATTAGGTGGACGCACTGTCGCTGATCGATATGCGGTGTGAATGCAAGCAGTCGAGGCCGTCGTTCACTTCAACACGGGTTCAGGGGTCAGCCTGTGTTGTATATGCGTTTTTCTGATCGGCGATAATTACAATGTTAGCCGGCTTAATGAGACGAAGCGCGTCGAAATGAATTCTGCGCTTGGCTTAGGTAACGACCAGTAGCAGTAGTGGGTCAGAGTAGGACATTCAGGTTAATGATTAATCCCCTACAATAAAGGGTGAGAACGAAGGGGGCTGCGTCCTATAACTCGTTTTGAGATTTTAGTTCTTTCCTCTTTATTGTCCTGCAGAACTACTTATACCTTCACTGTTTGTAAACAGTGATGGCGAAATACTAATTGTAAAGTACTCTGATCATAAATACTGCTGAACTGATACGAAAATCAAAATTTGATAAGATAGGCTGACTATCTACTGTACTTCCTTCATTTATGCCGATAATGCCACTGTTTGATGCATACACAAGACGGTTTATATTTATATATATATATCTTGTTTACATGCACAATGTACGTGCATAACACGTGAACAGTTTAGCCTCCAAATGAAACCAGTGTTTTCCAAAAACTGAATGTAGTGAAATGATGAGTGTCTTGCCTTCCTCTCTACAGTACCTCTCTACAGACCCAGGTTAACTCTATTCTGCCCCCTGTGGCCAACAAATACACTCTACCCCTTTTTAAGTGATGCCGTGTCTGCCCACAGAGCACATGGAGGAGGATTGCTTTAATAAATTGTCTCCTCGACTAAGGCTTTGTGTGTTTCATCGCTGTTCTGTTGTGGATGCACTACACCTCAGCCGCCACCGGGGCGTCTTTGTTAAACGCCAACAACACGCCGTAGTTGAGTGACGGTTGCAGATTAAGCACATTCTCTACGTGAATATTCTAGAAACCTCCCCGTGTAGTGCAGGGTATATCCACATGTGGTTCAAACACTCAATAATCGCACAATAATCGCGCAGCGTTTGTGTCTTGCCTCCCATCGACATATGATCTCTTGTTTGACAAAACCTGCGATATTGTTGGCGCATGCATGCGATGGGCAGGAATGCACCCGCCCCATGGTTGTGCATGGGCCGTGGGGACGCACAGTGGCTAACTGGCTAGTACTTAGATGCACACTACCCCTTTAAATCAGGCATGTGAGTGTATGTGTTCAAGCACTGGGTGTGGAGGTGTCTGTAGGTAGGAAGTATGCGTACATTGTGTAATGTTTTCGCGTTAAACATCTAGAAATACCTAGAAAGCAGCGACAGACAGGTTTATTTTTTTTTTTTGTCAAGTATACACGTGTGTGTGTGTCAAGTGCACCTGCATACAACATATTAACAGTTCCTCCGCCTTTGGGTTGAGACGTTCACCTGTGCCCTTTTCTTTTCTTTAGAAGAATGCCTTTTCAACTACAGTACGTACTTGTTTTCATTTCTACTTTTTTTTTTATTGGATGTTACACAATGTAGAGGGATGGGGAAAGCTGTTGGATGACTTAGTAGAAAAGGGTGGGACAGGCCTAGAAAGTATTCACCTCCTGAAAGACGGAGCCATCGTTGACACAATTGACACTTTTATTTTTTTTTAAGCACAGGGAGGGAGACTGGTGACTCTAGGCACTGTGCAGGGGGAGGGGTAGAGAGGAATTTGAGCCGCTCGGCTCAAATTTGTGGGAGGGGCACGCGGCCTGAGTTTCGAACTAAAACAGTGATGTATGCATGTTGTTTTGACACAAATAGGGAATGTACCTTTTTACATGCTAGAGTCAGATAGGCTATGACAGTTTTATCACAGTTGGGGAAATAATTAAAGATTAGTGACACAAAAAGAGAATATTTATTGTCATCTATAAAAAGCAAAACAAGTGGAAAATTCACTGGAGTATGTGCTGGTTTCCATGACTGTGGGGGCCCGGTGCAGGCTGGTCCATCTACCACTATGTCTGTCTGTCTGTCTCGGTGGGAGGGAGGCGGTTGGCACAGGGGCTGGCAGTGCCACAGTCAGAGTCTGTCTCTCTGATCGGCCCGCCTTGCCCTCACAACACAATCGCACTGTTATGTCTAAGCCCTTGTTCGCCATGGAAACGTCCCATGACGGACAGTGTGGGGAGTGGGGGATTTTAAAGTCTTGCGCGTTTGATGTAGCGCGCCTCGTGTGTTTCTGATTTCATGTTGCTGAAAACGTGAAGCGGGGTCATGCTTACTTTTACGCCTGCCGTTCACGGGGATAGACATGAGGGATGAGTCTGTTGTGAGTAATATCTACGATGGAGAAAGAGCAGCGTCATACAGGATGGAAGATGTCAGTCAGCGGTCTTTGAGTGAACTTCAGCTGGGCGACTATCTATGGGAATTATTGTAGACTCGATGAAGAAAATGAACTGAATTAGAGAGAACAGAAGCCTTATGATCTTGTGTTAAATTTCAGTCTGTTAACCTTCCCTCATTTAAAATTTCAGTTCTGAATAAGGGACGGTTAACAGTTAATTCTTCACATTAATAGCACTGTGTTGGCAATAATATTTTAACTATATATATGTCCATCCTATTTTCATTTCCAATGCATCTAAGAAATAATTGTGTATGATTTGTTGAAGCAGAAGTGTTTGTATTTAGAATCATTAGCCTATTTCAAACACATCTCGGCAAATGAAATGCTCACTCTGTTGCTGTGGGCACCGCTTCTTCAAGTTGTAGTATTGCTAGTGTTAAATTAATATCAAATGGTGACCTTTTTTTATTGTAAAACCCATTTCTTGAACCTGTGGGTGTCTTAACCAAACTGGTAACACAATGAAAAACAGCTGGCCCAGGCTAAGTACATTAAGACCGTATGTACTGTAGGAAGACTTGCATTTATTGATTTTTTTTGTAATTTTTTTTTGTAATTTTTTTTTAGTAGATTTAATTAGCTCATCTGCAATTGAATGTCGGTTAGACACAATGCATTTACAATTAGGTTATTTTAGCAGACGCTTTTATCCAAAGCGGCTTATAATGAGTACAATTACAAGGAGTAGATACGGGTTAGGGGCTTGATCAAAGATGCTAACAGGTAGGCCAACTCTGGGGCTCGAACTCACGACCTTCCAGCTGTCGAAAACCACATCACTAGACTATCCTGTTGACCAGATTAGGCCCAGCCCAGCATTCAACCATTTCTAATCCGGTAGCACCATATTGGTTACAGAGTGGCTGAATTACTTTTAATTTCTTTGTTGGCCCCTTCTCTAGTCCTCCCTGGTTGGCACTGGGCTCAATCAGTGAACCTTGCCGAGCTTTCTTTTTTTCCCAAGAGTTGTGAAAAAAGAGGGCCTTACTTGGTTTGTGCAAATGTGCCTTTTTTTCACATTTTAAAGTGTCAGTGTGTAAGATTACGCAATTTAAGTATTTTAAAGCCTCTGGGTATTTATTTTCTGTGGTGTATACATGCCAAATTAGTGTTTGGTCTCTATTCGCCATGGAATCCCAAGTTTAGGAGCGTCTAATCTCTCCAAATGTTGTGTGCCTGACCTGTGGTAACTCTGCTCTGCCCCCTCTGGCTAGTGCGCTCTACATCTAATGTTCCTTGGCCCGCTTTTGTTCCACTCTAGTCGGATCGTGAGAGCTTCCCCCAGTGCCCCCAGTGCCCCTGGTGGCCTAATGCAAGTGCTCAATCAAAGCCTGACACAGCGCCTGCTGGGTGGGGCTGGTCCGGTGCTAAAGTCGGGGCTTACTGGGCAACTGTAAGGCATTGTGTTCTTTATTCTATGGGAAATAAAATGGGCATTGTAGTCTTTCCTCTTTCTGCAAAAGGTTCTGTCTGGGGAAACGTTTGTGTCTTTATGTTATGAGTCATTATTTCACTGCCTTGTCCTACGGTCGTTTGGGGTTTTTGGAAAAATGTTAATGGCAAACCACTAGGAGAAGGATTGAGAGAGGCATGGGAAAGGGTTGCTCTTAGGAACAACAATGTTTAGCTTTTTTGCCATGTAGATGCATTTTAAACTAGAACAGTTAAAGCAGCATATAACTTAATGGTAAAACATTTAACTTCGATTGAATTGTTTTTAGTGGTGTAATTGGTATGCCACGCGCCAACAGCATAACATGAGACCTATAACATAACTGTTCTATTGTTCCAATGTATACTGTATTCTTATGTCGTAAAACTGCTTTTTCCCATGCCTACAGTTGTGTTTCTACATAGTATAATATTTTATTATCACTACAAAAGAGTTGGTTCAGCCATTGCTGATGTACTCTATGTTAATGTAAAGCCGACCCCTACTTGAGATATTTTGGACATGGATTATGAAAGAAATGAACAAGGGACCCTTTTCACAGACGTGTCATAGTAGTAATTACAGCTGTATCTTATTGAGCACGACCGATACTTGTGGGTGAGATGTTGATATTTGGTAAAATGGTAAAACATAGTAAAGTAAAACATTTTTGGTATTGATATATCTACCACTGATTCTTTTTTTAAATGTGTGTGTGTGTGTATATGTGTGTGTGTGTGTGTGTGTGTGTGTATATATATATATAAAAAATAATGTTTTGGCAATAATATTTTAACTATATATATGTCCATCCTATTTTCATGTCCAATGCATCTAAGAAGTAATTGTGTATGATTTGTTGAAGCAGAAGTGTTGCTAAATATTTAGAATCTTTAGCCTATTTCAAACACATCTCGGCAAATGAAATGCTCACTCTGTTGCTGTGGGCACCGCTTCTTCAAGTTGTAGTATTGCTAGTGTTCAATTAATTTAAAATGGTGACCTTTTTTATTGTAAAACGCATTTCTTTTGGCACTATACCGAATCTCACGTCTGTTTGCTGTTTGGTTCTGATGAGAAGACTGTGACACAGAAGGTGACGGTGTTTGTCAACAGCGCAGGCCTGTGTTGTGACGTGAGATGCGTCTTCATTCATATTTAAACATCACTGCCAAAGCATGTACTGTACTCGGGGGGGGTAAACTAGCCCTGCTACGCAGTGGAGTTTGGAATGTATTATTTACAATTAAGTCATTTGGCAGACGCTTTTATCCAAAGCGACTTCCAATTACATGCTGCTATTAACTGGAGCAGATAGGGGTTAGACATCTTGCTAAAGGGTGCTTACAGGTAGGCCACCTCCTAGGCTCAAACCCACAACCTTCTGGCTTGGAGTCCAACACCTAGACCATTAGACTATCCTGCCCCCCATTATGTGCAGAGTCTGAGGGTCCATCAAGTCCTTGAGCACTCAACCTTGTCAAAGCGTGGCTAGCGGTGATTCTACGGATGAGGCTGCGTTTCATGTAAGGACGAGCGAAACTGTCTGGGTGCAGCTGGCTAGTTGTCGGGCGGCCTTATGTGACACGGCTATTTCTAGCCCAGTCGTTCCTCGCGCCCCTTAGCCTTTGGCAACAGGGAGTGAGTGATGGATATGTGACACCTCTGGGCAGGGATAAGTCAGGGAGAGGGTCCCACTTCAACCCTCTGGTTGAAGGGTTAGTGAACTGGTGCAGTGAAAACGTTACTTTGTAGAGTTGTTGAGGTCTTGCTTTGTGGAAAATCGACAGAATTTATGAAAGTTGTGATTTCAAAGTTATACATACTTCCCAGAAAATAATAAAATTGGCTTTGACATCAATTGAGTAAACCGAGAAATTAACAGTTTCTGAATGCGATCTCATCTTATAATACCCAGTGATGCGTGCTTTGACCAGGTGGTGACATCTTTACAGAATTTCACACATTACGACCCTCCCCCCTCCCAAACACACACCACCTCTCCTATCCCTTTACTTTGGCAAAGAGGCTTAAGTCAAGACTGACTTTAAGATCCATCCAGATGGGATTTACAGCTGGGGCAGCAAGTTGAGGGTAGCAGATGCTAATAGTGTGCTCACACTGGCAGAGACTTTGTCGCTGTGAGTCGCTGAGTCGCTGTTGCTTCCCTGAGCTGCCGGCAGCGACATGGAGCCAGCTTGTGGGCGTTGCTAACATAGTGTACTGTTAACATAGTGTACTACTCAAATTTGCCATCCACTTGATTAAGGCCCCCCCAC
>JAOEHI010001880.1:0-40575 GCA_025447815.1 Percopsis transmontana
TACAATTACATGCTGCTATTACATGGAGCAGGTAGGTGTTAGGGATCTTGCTCAAGGATGCTTACAGGTAGGCCAACTCTGGGGCCCTCCGACCTTCTGTTGGGGAGTCCAACATCTAGATCACTAGACTATCCTGCCCCAGTCCTGTGTAAAGTATCTAAAAAGCAGGGAGCCAAAGAAAACCGAAAATCAATTCTATTCCAGACGTTCTATTCCAAAAACTTTTGCCCAGAAATAGTGTAGTAATATAGCAGTGCTCAATAGTATGCCAAACTGTTCATGAATGCAACAAATTCATTTTATACCTAACCAATAGAATCCCATGTTCTAACTGGATGTGACTACAAACAACAAAAAGTACAACAAAGCACTTTCATTACACCATCAAAGACTTGTTGAAAGTTGTTGAATGCGGGAAAGTTATCGCTTCCTTTTATTGGAAATGTGAGGTTCGAGTATGGGGGTAAGTGCAGGCGCAGATCAGGCAACACACGAGAGACGAAGATACAAGATGTATTCTACAGGATTCTACCTTCTGGAGGATCTTGAACAGCCCCACATACCGAGGTGCCAACTTACGTCAGGGTAGGCGGAGAGGGTACACAGATAGGAACCTGCCCAGTTCTTGCACAGTCCTTTCTGCCTGTGGGTGGTACCCCAGAGTTAGCCTACCAATAAGCATCCTTAAGCAAGATGCCTTACCCCTATCTTCTCCATGTAATATGAGCATGTAATTAGAAGTCGCTTTGGAAAAAGGATTTGAGGCTGACAGTGACTCCCAGGCGAGCCACAGCCTAGAGGTGAACTGGGAACCATGTTTGGAGATGGTGTTGTACAAGAGCCAGTAGATGCGGAAGACCTGCTGGAACAGCACCTCAATGATCTGGATGGCAGAAGGGAGTCAGAATGGGATGAACCATCTTGGAGAAGTGGTCCACCACGAAGCCCACTCCCCTCCAGCAGCGGTAGATCCGTGGCAAAGTCTACGGTGAAGTGAGACCACGGCCGCTGAGGCACTGGGAGTGGTAGGAGCTTGCCAGCAGGAGCCTTGCTGGGGGTCTTCGTGCAGGCACAAACCAAGCAGCTGTTGACGTGGGCACGCACAGGCCATGTTTGGCCACCAGTACTTCCTGGAGATGGCCTCCCGTGTGCTGTTCTGCCGGGGTGTCCAGAGGCCGGTGAAGCATGCGCCCAGGTGATCAAACGCCCCCTCACAAATTGAGGAACGTAGGTCCCCCCGGGGACATCTGGCGGGTGCAGGCTCTCTTCGCCCTGCTCGGTGGATCTACTGATCCCCGTACCAATGAATGGGGCCGACAACCCAGGTGGGTGGAAGGATGGTGGAAGGCTCCTCAACCGCGTCCTCTGGCTCGTTGATGCGCAGCGGGGCATCTGCCTTGACGTTCTTGGACGTAGAACATTGTAAAACATCAAATTACACATATCCCAGATAGCAGAAGAGCCTAATAGCCTACATTACATCAGTTTATTTGTAAATCCAGAGGAAGTAATCTCTTCCACGTATATGTTCTTCTTATGTTCTTCTTCTCTTCTAATCCACTGTGTATGTACTGTACATGTGTGTCTTGTGCAGGTCAGCCATCACTATTTTCCCTCAACGTACAGATGGAAAACATGACTTTCGGGTGTGGAACGGTCAGCTCATTCGCTACGCAGGATACAAACAGCCTGATGGACAGATTCTGGGAGACCCAGCTAATGTTGAATTCACTGAGGTAGATGTACAGTACTGTTTGTCCATATGAATGCTTACTAAATATCAGATCTGTATAGCTGAAACTGTTGCTTTTGTTAACTAGATCTGCATACAGCAAGGGTGGAAGGCTCCAAAGGGACGTTTTGACGTCTTGCCTCTACTACTGCAATCCAACGGAAATGACCCGGAGCTGTTTGAGATACCTGAAGATCTCATCCTGGAGGTGAAGATCACACACCCTAAGTGAGTTGATGAAACCTTTACGCAATCAGGGGAGCTTTAGAAAATGTTCGATAGCTGTACAGACTTCCGGCCTTAGATTTTTATAAATTATTATTACATCGAATAAACGCCCACAGCAAGTCTGTCTCACATCCACAAATTATAAGTAGGTGGAGGAAATATCTTTACAACGCCTGCTGTTGCGTTTCAAAATAAATAAATAAAACATATGCAGAGAACCAAACAACCAAGCATTCTGACCGTTCTAACCATGCAAATAATTCCAGTAAAGCACGGCTAGGCGTTGCTATGCCAACTCTTCTGGTAACCAAGGACCTCGTTACTGATCGTGTTTACTTTGATCTGCTGTTTATCCTCTGTGTAGCTGAGAAAATCCTTGATACAATACATGTTGACATTGTGTATGAGGGCAGCATTGCTTTTGAGGCTGCATATAGTACCTGTTGCATTTCTGTGAAACCTGTTATACCTTCATTGATATTATTGCAGTCCACCTCTCACGCCTACACAAATGCACACTGTGCCATCATTAGAAATTTCAGAGAGCCATCCCTGCCCACAGATCTCCCTGCCAAGCACCCAAAACTGGCATCCCTCCTCCTTAGCAGGCATCAGATGGCCCTCAGCTCTGGAGCCAGATTGGCACAGCCTACTGCCAGCAGCAGTATCTCATCATGGCAATGGGCTTAGGCTCAGCTCAGACGCAATAGCCAGAAAGCAACACTGTCCTTTTCCCTTTAGGGAAATAGTACAATATAATGGTTGTTGTAGATGTAGTGAGCAGCTTGAAAGCCAGACCTCTCGTAGAGCTTAATGTGCATTTTGGCTGACTGCATTTGCAGTATGGGATAATTTGCAGTGAAACCTCTAATTCTATAGAAGATGAATTATGTATAATTATGCACACTGGCTCTTCTGCAGGGCTGATGTAGGGCTTTTAGATTACAATTACCTGGATACAACTGATGGAAACCTGAGGAATGGTTTTCTTAAAATTAAACTATACTATTACATTTTTTGTGCGTTGCATGTATAAACAAAGTAGTCAGTCAGATAACATTTTAAGACAATTTCTTTGGACAATAATCAATAGTCAACACAATAATGATGAGTGGTAGATCCAGCTAATAAAGAGATTTCAAATGAATGTCTGTTTCATTGCTATTCATGGCTGATTCAGCCTACTGCCAATTCATGAATGCCTTTCCATTTGCTGTGTATGTATTTTTATCTGGTGTCTCTGCGTCATTCATTGAACCATTACCATAGCAGTGTCTCAGCAGTTGTATAGGCTGCAGTAAATAGGGTATAAACCCGCAGTTGGCCTATGCCGTTGAAAGATCATTGGTTTGGTCTGTAGGTGTCACCACAATAATCTGAATTGCTTCTAGCGTTCACCTTTAATCCTGAAGCTCCTTGACACCTCAAATGGGAATATATTCCATTGTTTACGCAGTGTATTCTGGGCAGGTATGAGTGGTTCAAGGATCTAAACCTGAAGTGGTATGGGCTCCCGGCCGTCTCCAACATGCTGCTGGAAATCGGTGGACTGGAGTTCACTGGTTGTCCCTTCAGCGGCTGGTACATGGGCACAGAGATTGGCGTGAGGGACTTCTGTGACAGCTCACGCTACAACATACTGGAGGTAACGTACCAAATATTGAGCTATAGGGAATAGAGGGAATCTTCATCATATAAACTCTGCATTGTAGCGAGAGTGAAATGAGATGTTCTGTAACCAGAGGCTACAATATCTATATATATATATATATATATCATATATATGTAATGATTCAGCCTACTGTATGCACTGTAAATAAAGTCATATTAGGTTGCAATGTAGCAATGTAGATAATTTCTTGTTATTATTGAAGCAAGCAGCAACAACTATTACAATGGACGCTTGCAGGTTGCAGAAAGATTTTGACCTTTTACACAGCAATAATTGTAGGGAAAATATTTTCTTTAGAAGTGTTTCCTGCTAAGGTGGGATGGTGATTTTAATGCATATTATGTTTACTGTCTTTGTTAAAAATGTTAAATGGGAAAAATCTTGTCAGTTATAGTAACCAGTACTATAGCAAAGCTTTGCAGTTTTACTATCAGAGTAATTTCATCAGCTGTGGTAAAACACAGCGGTAATATTATATTCTCTTATTATACAGGAGGTAGCTAACATGATGGCCTTAGACACCAGAAAGACCTCTTCCCTATGGAAGGACCAAGCACTGGTGGAAATTAACATCGCAGTTCTCTACAGTTTTCAGGTGTGCTCCAACACAAAGACCCAATGCATACAAACACTAACCGTTTATTACAGAGGTTCTCAAACTGGGGGTTGGGAGCCCAAACAGGTTCATTAGATACTTTTGAGGGGCTGTGAAACTCTTTTAAGACAGTGTTTGGTTGCATGACTACATTTCTGCTTGTGAAAAATAATTTCCTCTTAAGTAGGTCAAAATGTCCACTACTATAAATACTGTAAAAAATAATTTGTTGTTGTTGAGTTAGTTGTCTAACTCAGCTGAAATGTATTTAACTACACACAACAAGTTGAATACATAGCTAAAGCACAAAATTTAGACAACATTGGAAGTTAAGTCTACCACATCTTTCTTTTTTTACTATGTATAAACTCAGAGACACTGTTGCTGACGTAAATAGAATGCACAAGCCTTAAACACCGTACCCCCTCCCCCAGTCTGCCAAAGTGACCATAGTGGACCACCACTCAGCCACAGAGTCTTTTATGAAACACATGGAAAATGAGTACCGAGTGCGAGGAGGCTGTCCCGGAGACTGGGTTTGGATTGTACCACCCATGTCTGGAAGCATTACACCGGTCTTCCACCAAGAGATGTTAAACTATCGCCTCACACCTTCTTTTGAGTACCAGGTGAGGACAACAAGCCATATGGCGATTTAGTTTATAGATTACTTAAGTGCACACACTCTACTGTACATTGATAGTGCTTAAGATATCTAAGATATCTAAGATAAGACACTCCTAGATTACGCCTAGCTCTGGAGGGTTATAGAACCCTCAAAACCTGAATATTCATCCCAACGGGAGGCGCAATCTTCTTGGAGTTTGAATCCGAAACAACAATGCAGATTGGTGGAAACCAGTGACAGCACTAGTGTCTCCCATCCATGAGTGCTCCTGTCTCACTCACACAGTTGTATTTCCAAACAAGCTGGGATGAATATTTGAGGTTTTAGGGGTGCTATAATGTGATCCAAGAATGTCCCCCTGAGTGGTTTGGTCATTAATTAATTGTAAGTCGCTTTGGATAAAAGCCTCTGCTAAATGCTGTAAATGTAAATGTAAATTAACATCATTCATTACTGATTTCATAAAAAATACACAGCCATGAAAGAGTAAAATCATTATCATGATGAACACTTTTATGGTATACCTTAATGTTGAGAGGCATGATGTTGAAAGTTTTATTTATATAAAACAAGATTTGGTGACAATCCAATTTCTATGCAAAGAAGGTGGAGGATATATTCCACCAGGATAGTCTAGTGGTGTAGGTGTTGGGACTCCCAGCCGCAAGGTTGTGGGTTCAATCCCCAGAGTTGGCCTACCTGTAACCATCCTTGAGCAAGAAGTCTGCTCCATGTAATAGCACCATAAAATTGTTAGTCGCTTTGGATAAAAGCCTCTGCCAAATGATTGTAATTGTAATTGTATCCTACAGGCTGATCCTTGGAATAACCACGTATGGAAAGGGGTCAACGGGACGCCCACCAAGAAAAGAGCTATCGGATTCAAGAAGCTTGCCAAGTTAGTGCACACTCTTTAAAAACACACTCATTACCTGAAAAATATAGGGAGTTACCATGGCCGTCGCAAGGTCATTTTTCCGGGGCTTCAGCCCCGAATGTTTTGACTCTAGCCCCGAATGTAATGTTAAATGTATGCAACACAGAGTTTAGGTGCAGTTCAACAACAACAAAACAAATAAAAATAAAAAAACCTGCATTTACTAGCATAGGCCCTATGCACTACGCGCTACACTAGCTTTACTATATGTACCGTTAATTTGTGCATTGTACACTGGTTTTGAGCGCATACGGCAACTTATTTTACTTGTGGTAACACTGACGGCCCAGTGTCGAGAGTCACGGCCCGCCACACACACACACACTATCATATAGCTACGTCCCGAAGAATCTGGGCTCAGCCCAGGGGCATCAGCTGTACTGTTAAACATCCGGGGTCACGTCACGTCTTCAACTTTAAACAAAATGTAGGAATATTATCGCGCTCTTCACAGACAGGCTGCGTCATGAACAGTATTGCATATTCCTACAGAAAATATTAGTGTTGTTATTGTTGTTGTTGAACTGCACCTAAACTTTGTGTTGCATACATTTAAATTTACATTCGGGGCTACATTCAAAACATTCGGGGCTGAAGCCCCGGAAAAATTACCTGGCGACGCCGACGGCTCAGCCCTGTTTGTTTAACAGTGCAGCTGACGCCCCTGGGAGTTACAGATATCTCAAGTGAAGTCTAAAGTGTCAACGTTTAGGTGATAACAACATTGTTGAATGTCAAGGATAATAGCATATGATAATATCATGGGAATTAGATAATACAGGACCACCCAAGTAAGAGAGTGACAGGAGGAAGAAGATTGTGTACTCAGGGATATAATTCAGCCAATCAACCCCTCAGGGTGTAATCAGAACTTAGTTATTTGTGTGTGCGTGCATGTGTGTGTGTGTTCTACGCTATTAATATAATCGCCTTGAGCATATGTCAAGCTAGGTAATCACAATTGCCATCCATCTGCGACGTTGACATGATGTGTGCTGTTTGCTGAAGAGAACCACACGACCACGTAGCACAGGGCTTGCTAGCTCTCAAAAAAGCAAAGGAAAAAAAGGAAAAAAAGGTTTATTGGCCGAGGTAGGAAGCTGAGGGATTCCTGGTCATGGTGGGAGAGGTTGCAGTTTACACTGGTACTTGTACTGTATCAATTTATCTTCTGTTTTGTGCAGTGTTCTGTTCACCTTCTTCTCTTAAACTCTAAACAGGTTTCTTGCTTTCTATTTCTCTCTGTTACTCTGTTTTAATGTATCCTGCTGTTTCCATCTATAGGGCTGTGAAGTTCTCAGCCAAGCTAATGGGCCAGGCCATGGCTAAGAGGGTTAAAGCAACCATACTGTTTGCTACCGAGACGGGGAAATCGCAAAATTACGCCAAAACACTCTGTGAAATCTTCAAGCATGCCTTTGACGCAAAGGTAACATAACAGTAAAACCTTCATCTCCCATTATTCAATCCAAATATTTAAACTGGCTTTTTAATAGGTAAGTAAGCAAGTCATTATTAGTAAGCCGTTGCACAAGTGACCTCATGCGCATCAGAATTGCTAACTCAGAAATAAAGGTAAAATAATGTACCTGAGGCTATAGAGCTATAGAGAACGGTTTGACCACACTACAAAGCTCATAGAGCTTAATAGTGGGAGGGGTAGAGTGCCAGCCACTCAGGTGTGGAGGTGTCCATGCACTCTCTTCAGACCAAAACAACAGTATTTTATAACACGGGTTTCAACCTAAAAGGTAATTTTCAGTAAAATGTAAAAGGTTAACCCCATGGTACAGAAATGGGTCAGCACTGTACCCTTATTTTAGAGTGTGCTGAAAGGACGAGTATGGAGTTCAATGGAGGTTGAACAGATAATGTGTGTTTTGTCATATCCTGTCTTCCCGTTATGCTACAAAGCGCTGCAGGGGGGAGGCAAGATTTAATCATTGAAGCGTTGAGCTGTAGTTTAAGAATAGATCCTGCGGCACCCCCAGCTGTGTACTGTAAATGTGTATAAAAATAAAAGGCAAAGAAAATTAAAAAACAGGAAGATGGAAACATGCATTGGTTTCTCAATCATCTGGGGATTTTGCCCCAGGGCATAGCTCCTCCTTTTTTACAAGTGTGATCAATCATACCAGAAGAGGCATGCATGTGAGTGTATTACATCTGAGCGGGGGCGGGTGCTAAGATGGATTGCGGGGCAGATGTGAATGCCTGGGGCACATCATACCTGTCGCCGGGTTGAAGGCTGTTTTCTTCTCAGGAATTTGGTTATGTGTGTGTAAGCAGTGAATATGCCCCTGGCTGTTGACAAACAATGTAGAGTGATATAGATCTTTGGAGGCAATTGCATGACAGTTGCACATTATCGTTAGAGGCAAGATGGAATGGCCATTACTGCTCATGTTCCGCCGCATGGCCACAGGTCTTACGTTATGTTACATGGTGCATCAGGGCCAGTTAGGGTACTGGATAGTTAAATTGAAAAAGCAAAGGGCATATATTATATAATATCAAAGTTTAGTGTATTGTCCATCGACATTTGAGTACACTTCTCAGGACTATCTGGGGCAGGATAGTCTAGTGGTCTAGGTGTTGGAATCCCAGCCGGAAGGTCATGGGTTCGAGCCCCAGAGTTGGCCTACCTTGAGCAAGATGCCTAACCTCTACCTACTATGTAATAGCACCATGTAATTGTAAGTTGCTTTGGATAAAAGTGTCTGCTAAATGACCTAATTGTAATTGTCTGGGTGTGTACAGACCCTGCTTAAGAGACATCTCCCTGACTCGCCAATGTCAGTTTTGTTGACACCTTTTACCATTTATTCGTTTGAGTATGCAATTTTCTGACATTTGCACATTTCTAACATACACCTTTAACCATGCATTTCTAATTTTGAATGACATTTTTAAATAATATGGGTATAATATGTGTCTTTATTGCATGTACATAAGACCCAAAATTAGAATTTCAGAAGGTTTTCATTAATTTTGTTCTTTAATTATCCTTCAACCATTTGGCTTTTAAATTATTTGAAAGGCAGCAACTGGCTTGAACTGAACATTATCTGGACTTATGCTCAAGTAATGCAACCTTGAGCAAGGTCATATGTATGATACCATAAGGGGAGATCAAGTTGTCCTCATCCCAGGGTTATTTTGTGATTTTCAGGTCATGTCCATGGATGAATATGATGTTGTAGACCTGGAACATGAGACACTGGTTTTAGCGGTGACCAGTACATTTGGCAATGGGGACCCACCTGAAAATGGAGAGGTATTTACTCCAAATATTTAGATGCAGATAATTGTGTCACACAGATGACAACAGATGATACAAAAGGCTATTTCCTGCTTTGTTGCAGAAATTTGGTGCTGACTTGATGGAGATGCGCCACCCAACATCTAACACAGAAGATAGGAAGTATGTTTAATCTCAGTTGGGTCTGTTTGCATTTTGCTCCTTGAATTGTGTCTAATTTGCATAACAATTAATGTTCTGTGGTCTTCCAGGAGCTATAAGGTGCGTTTCAATAGCGTGTCCTCATACTCTGATACCCGGAAGTCCTCCAGCGATGAGCCAGATGCAAGGGTTCACTTTGAGAGCACCGGACCTCTTGCCAATGTCAGGTACTGTAAATGATGCAATAAGACAACATAATATTGTCACAATTGTACTACTCCTATCTGTTATCCATTTATCCATTATTCTTTGTCATTCGTGCTGCGAAGTAACACAATACAGACACTTTTACCTTGTTCAGAGACACTTTTTACCGCCCGCTTGATAAATGATAGCATCGGGTGCTCACACTGAACACCCACCGTAAGTGATGCGTTTGAACGCTATTGGCCAATGACACCGGGATCTGTGGTCAGCAGCTGCCATTTTTTGTTTGTTTTATTGTAACCCTAACCCTAACCCCAGGGATTAGAAATGGGATTGATTTTTAAAATGGATTTGATTGAAGATTTTTGTAAATAATTGTATGTTTCAGTTACCAGGGTGGACCCTGTTCTTATGGAGTTGGGTGTGACGGCCCTAAATTGCCTGGTCTGTTTTCTTCTCCTTGGCTGTGTCCCAATACCCATTCCATAGTACTATTTCTCGTTCCCACGTCCTAAACATCTTTTACACTGTCCCACCAAGTTGGAGACTGGACGAGACCAGCTAAATTAAGTTTAATAGATATTTTCTCAAAGAAGAATGGCGCAGGTACCCATGACATGCTTTACTTTACACATGCTCTTGTGCGCTAAGGTGTTACGTAATACAGTCCAATTGACTCACGAGATAAAGATGTGCATTTTGTTACGCAGCCGAATATGTCTACAAACATCACCCTGATTAATTACTTAAGAAGTAATATTTTTACTACAAGACAGTTTAAAAAGTGGAGTAATAGTGAGCCAAGACCCGAAAATTTACCCACGGGTAACCTATGGGTGGGCAAATTCTAGATGTGATTGTTGACTTGCTAGACATCTATAGTTCACAGTTGGGCATGATAACCCAGGGTGCCTAAATCCATCCAATGTAAATGTTTCCTTGTATCCAGATCCGTACTATATTAATAATAATTTATTCACCCTATGAATATATTTATGTCTCCGAATTCCAAAAATATCACAATATACCCATGAAACAAGTCAAGAACATAACGTGTTGTACACACAAATGAGCTTGTTCCTCATATCACAGAAAATTTGCACAAATTATCGTAAGTGTGGGGGGTCTCTTTCTAATGATTAAAAGGGTGTATTTTAACATTGAGAACGTTTGAATATTTACATTGGGAATTCAAATCTACATTATGTGTGTGTGCATGCATGCATGTTTTTGTGCGTGAGTGTTTGAGAGAGAGACACAGACAAATGCAATTTGTACACCAATGAGCCAAAACATGCCTATTGACCTGTGTTATGTAAACTAGGGGTATCAGCATGAAATAATATTTTTCACTAAAATCTCAAGTTAATTATGCTTTCAGGTCATTTTGACCCATGGTATACATCCTTAAGATCAGTCCTCCATTTCAGTCCAGAGTCAGTCAGGTCTGCCCGTGTGAACATTGTGTCAAGGTCCTCCTCTTGGGGTTGATTGCCACATGTTTGCAGCTTGCACATGTTTGTACATTTCACGCCGTACTGACATTCTGGGAGCTTGCAACTACAGCTGCTCTTGCAGGACAGCAGCTGCAGCCCTGCCTCAGGGGCTGGAGATCCCCGCATCCATTCCACGGTGAGCTGGCCATCGTCATTTCTGGCCCAGCCATGCTCGATTGGGCTTGGGACTTGCAAATGTTGCTGAAGACTACCTATCCAAATGCCGGTGGCAGCTAGCTAGATTCGAGCTCCCAACAATGTGTGCAGAAAAGCTGGTGGCTGGCTATGTTGATGTCCTCTGTTGTCGTAGATGCTGTGCACAGTTTGCATGTGAATGCTTGCAGCCTTTTGAATAGGTCCGTGGATAGTTCCCAGGAATATCGCAGCTCGCGAAACACTTATTGGCAATGCTCTGATCTCATGAACTTCAAGGCTCCGAACTTCCCATGACCTGCGAAGGCACTCACCGTGTCACATCTAGTGTATGTGTGCATGCCAGTCAGATCATTACAGACACCAGCTCCCCTTTCTTTGTTCCACATTTCTGGAACAAGGGACAGGAGATATCAACGGAGAACGCCAGACAGCTCTCTGGCCAGAGCAGCTCCCTGGCCAGAGCAGCTCCCTGGCCAGAGCAGCTCCCTGTTCGTCTTTCTCAGTGCCCCGTCTCCATTGGCAAGCCCATGGCAATGGCCCCAGTGGGTGGGAAAGGTCATCACTCATATGGAGATTGCAGCTCTCTGCCACCAGGACCATGTGGGTGAAGAGCTGTCCTGTCAGCCTGTAGAATTACCTTGTTTGGGTTGCTTGCAGAAGGCTTCTTTCGGATATCTTTTTTTTTAAAACATTTTCAGCCTCTTCTTTGTCATCTTGTCATCTAGAACTGGGTCTTTCGTCTTCAAGCACCAATTTTGTGAGCATCAAGAAGGTCCCTTGCTAAATCTGAAGGGGGCAAGGTACCTGTCAAATTGCTGAAAAACTCACTTTCGTTTAGGTCGAAAGGGTTTGTCCGGTCATTTTCAAGAAACTCCAAAATGGATTGTACATTTGCTTCATCCCTGGTGATTTTAGACACCTGCAGGTCTGGGTGGCTGAGGTGGGACATCCCACGTCCCACCATCCTTCTGGGCTGCTTGAGGTACATGCTGTGCTACTCTTATCTAATATCAATCTTATATAGTAGTTAATTTCATCGACACTTTCGCATACAGTAGATGCACAGCTGACCTGCACCTCGTGTTCTTGATGCACTTGCATTCTTAATTAAATGCACATGAAATAAATGATCTGCCTCCTTTGTAAAGAAACTCTAAAGCAGTTTTCATTCTATTTAGATAACCTAGCTGTAGCCTAAATAACATGACCTAAATACCAGGCTGTAGAAGCTAGGGTTAGGGTTAGAAGCTGGCAAAACTAGTTAGCTGACTACATAGCCTGTATTTTCATTCATGAGTTTTTGGTGGAGTTGACTGCTATCCAATACACTGCTGTTTGTGCATTTCATGTCAGTGTTACATCACTGTATTAATACCACTATTTTACTTGGTTTCATGGGTTCAACTTAATGCAAAAAAGCCTGTAGCCTACTACGGTAGTAGAGTTTCAATTGTGTACTCACCTCCCTCTGCAAAATCAGCAACAGGTTGCAACTCAAGCAACGTTAAGTAGCGCTTGCATAGACGTATAATGCACTGCGCTTATTTCTATCCACACAACATGAATTGAATAATTTTTCATTGTCTCGTCTGTTTGAAGATAATGTCGCAATTGAGTCACACTGTGAGTTACATGATTTAGCATTATTTTAGTTGTATGAAGAAGCTTTGAGCAGCTGGGGTGGCGTAGAGCCTAGGGTTAACCCTTCCTTATAACCCAACACACACACAATTACTGAGACAGAGGAGGTCCGTGTCTCAGTGCCTCTCCAGGTCCACATGTCACTGGTTTGAGGCCATGCATGCTGTCCTAGGAGTCTGGCCCTCCATGGTACCTCCCAGGAGAATCACTAGCTGCATGGTCTTCTGTGGTCTCTCCAGTCAGCGAATTACCAGGGCCTCCAGCTAGTGCCACCTCCTCTCCTGCCAGCTCCTCAGCTCCTCTAGAAGCCAGGCAAGAGGTGAAAGGCTGACTCTGTGGTGCTGTAGTTTCTGAGGAAGCATGCTGCACTAGAGGAGGCCAGGGCCGAGAGGGAGGAGCAGCAATATAACTGTAGTTTATTACATCAACTTGTGGACAGAATCTAGTTTTCTTTTGGTATTTAATGTGGTAAATCTAAGTTTTTAAGTGTCTAGGAGTTGTTTTTTTAACTCTCTATTATCCCTGGCATTTATGCTTATTTGGCTTAAGTGAGCTCTAACCTGTTTGTTATAAGCACAATATACAGATGAGGTGTGGGTATAGGAAAACAATGCTTTAACAGGATTGAAATATTACAAAGTCACACTTTACTCTGTACGTTCCTTCGACACAGCGCTTAACAATGTAAAATTATTATTTTTTAAAAATTCACTTCTTTCTACTCTGTTAGATCAGCTCTAAGAATTTTAAGCACTTTGCAGTTTAGCAATTATTTACTTTTTGAAGAGTGAATGATAACTTTCGATTATTGTAATTATTGACTGTTTTGAGGAGCGAATGATAAACCTTCGAGTAATGTTGTGCAAATGCATAGGTAAAGTAACCTTGTTACATGATACTGTCCTTATTCTAGGAGAATGTTATCTGCTTGCAAAAACTGGTGGTTAACCAGTTCAACTGTTGACAAATGTAAAATGTGCAAAAGTGAGCAGTGAAAGCTTTATCACTGTTGATCTAGCAAGAAAGTAGGCTGACATAGTGTAACATTTATTTTGAAGCAAGTTGAATTCCAGATTATAATAAAGCAAAACTTGTGAGATGATTGCATGTTAGGCTGTATACAAGTTTTAACTGGAAAATCCTGCCTGAGGTGGTAGCTAGTAACCAGCTTGAGCTAGATTCTTGACAGCTGGTAGACCAGCTACCTACTGATGACACCAGCTACAAACTCCTATTCTTACCAGCTACCAGCTTAGATTCTTACCAGTTACCATCTCAGATTCTCATCAGCTACCAGTTTCCACTTTCCATTTTAGATTTGCTAGTTAATAGTTACATTCTAAGTGCCAATGGTCAAAATCTGATCATGACAGCTGACCACTTTAATTTGACTGTTTTTGTTATCTTATAACTTAACGTAACAAAAAAGTATTAGCTAATGTTAGCTAACGTTTGTGGCACAACCAACAAGGTAAGGTTAAGTTAGCCTGTATGTTGTGCCACAAATGTTAGCTAACATTAGCTAATATTTTCAATAGAGTCCATGAGGATGGACTCTATTGTCCATGAGGAGTCCATGAGGATGGACTCTTTTGGATGGACAGTTGTACATAAACAGGGCTATACAGCCAACGTATGCTAACCATACACAAGAAGAAAACACTCTGAAAATACTTTTAAAAGTCTGATTGAAGTCTGGTTTTTGTTTTCCAGAATTATTCAGAGGCTTGTACAAGGTATCATTCTCTAATATCTATCTATCTAAGATTTGAACATTGTTTCAATCGGTTATGGCAAAAATGTGTTGTATGCTTGTTTTAAGTCAGGTTCTATAACATAGGGAGATGTAGGCCTACAGGATTCCTAAAAATCATCCTATAACACAAATAGGTGTGACATGTTTTGAATGTGCAGTAAGTTTTGAACATCAAATCTAATCTGAAATCAAATTTGAACAGAAATCTTGCTGAAATACATAGGAGCTATTAACGTCCAGGGGTTTAATTTCATGAAAATGAATTAATATAGGCCTATCATTGGTGAGGAGCCTCATGCACATTTAAAGAGGTTACTTTCCCAAACCAAACACACAAAGAGTAAGTCATGCCTATGTGTGTTCATCACATCTAGGCATGATTTAGTCTGAGGGCTTTACTGCATTATATTCCATTATATTTTGAATTGTCACCTGGTGCCTGAATTTTGTGTTTTCCTTTACAT
Organism: Percopsis transmontana; assembly: GCA_025447815.1. Lineage (NCBI taxonomy): Eukaryota > Metazoa > Chordata > Actinopteri > Percopsiformes > Percopsidae > Percopsis > Percopsis transmontana. Next base: position 14,916 of record JAOEHI010001880.1, read on the forward strand.
AAATAAAGACATTTCCAACATAAATTGATGCATAAAAGGAAAAAATTCTGCATAAAATTCACAACTATGCAGTAAATTTGTTTTTATGTACACCCCCCCCCCCCCCCTAATGTGTCCAGCCCCAATGTTCTAACGAAACCTACACCCATGATAATATGATTAAATTGACAATTATAATTGCAAAAACTGTATTCTAGATATTCCCACTTAAAATGATGTACCTTAATTTCCTTACCATTCAATAGTACGGAATTGTAGTGGAGTGTTTCAACTAAATGCATCTGTTTGGGAATGGGATTCTGTATTACAGTAATCCCACATGAGCGTGGGTTAACAGCTTTGCAGAATAAACCATTCATCTCAATATTTATGCATTATCTCAAACCACAAAACCCAACTATTTGTAAACAGCCTCCATTTTCAAGTACTTGGAGCTTTTGAAAACTTTGCAGTGGTATACTTGTGCTAGTATGTTAACGCTTAAACATATTCCTATCTCTTTCTCCACCTCTGCTCTCTCTCTCTCTCCCTCTCCCTCTCTCTTTCTCTCATTCTGTAGGTTCTCAGTGTTTGGCCTCGGCTCGAGGGCCTACCCACACTTCTGCGCCTTTGCCCACGCTGTGGATACGCTGTTTGAGGAGCTAGGAGGGGAACGCATCCTACGCATGGGGGAGGGAGATGAGCTGTGTGGCCAGGAGGAGGCCTTCAGAACCTGGGCCAAGAAGGTTTTTAAGGTCTGTTTCTTGGAAGCTGTCTTTTTGGCCATGTTTTCACTTCAGTATGTCGATTAGAATGGTGGGTGTGCGTGTGTATGCACAGTTAAAGCCACTGCAGAATATATTGTTGCATTAAATGATGATTATGAGCTTATGAGTCTGGGATGTACGCTGTGATATATTGTTGTAAAAGGATGACACTATCAGTGTTAAATTACAGTAAAGCACTGGGAGTGGAGTCTTGCTTTTCCCTATATCTACATACCTGGTTTGGATAAATCCTTTAAAATACTGACATTTTAGCAATTAGTGATAAAAAACCTTACAATACATTTGCTTTCATCAACAAAATAAAATGTTTGTGTATGTTTTCTTACACAACTTGCTTTAATATTTTATACATTATTATGTTTTGAATATAGCAGATTTAATATTGCATCCTGTATATATGCCTTATAAACATGTTTTGTATGTCACATATACAGTAGGTCATATATTAAACATAGTATTTAGGGTGCTAAACTAGCGTATGCAAAACATGTAATTTATAAAATATCTATAAAGGGGCCCTAATCATCCAAAAAAACATCACATATCCATATACAAGAATTTCCAAAATATTAGATTTTTCTAGAATTTTTCATATGGATCTGCCATAGGAATACGAGCATTAAATTTAGAATGTTTGTTTGCATGCTAACAGTCATTCGGTAGAATATTCATGAAGCATGTGTTGGTTGTATGAAATGGTGTTTGCTTTGGAGCTGATGTTCGTGTAAAGCCAATCTTCCTGCTCTTTAGAAATATCCTGCGAGTCAAGGCACCTTTTTAGTCTGTGACCTTGTGCCTGAGCGTAGTAGCTGTTTCTCCTTGTTTCTTTTTCAAAACCCTGTAGCTAGAAGCTTTGAAAAGTGTCAATGCTCTTTGTTTGCTTGTCAAGGCTGCTTGTGACGTGTTCTGTGTTGGCGATGATGTAAACATCGAGAAGGCAAATGACTCCTTAATCAGCAATGACCGCAGCTGGAAGAAGAGCAAGTTCCGCTTGACTTACACAGCGGAAGCCCCTGCCCTGACAGAAGGTACAGGAAAATTCTCATACTATATTATATTATAATTATAAAAGACAAATAATGTGATCAATAATAATACTGTTTTTGCAAACAGCATTATACAGCATTCACAAGAAGAAGGTGTATGGAGCAAAGATGATAGAGTCTCAAAATCTGCAAAGTCCCAAATCAAAGTAAATGTTCCCATCATTGCTCATACTTGTCTGTTTCATTACCATACATGAACAACTAAAAACATTTTTCTCTCTCTGTCACCCAGTCGATCCACCATATTTGTGCGACTCCACACAAATAACCATGAGAGTCTAAGATACCGGCCTGGCGACCATTTGGGCATCTTCCCTGGCAACCATGAAGATCTCGTGACAGCTCTCATAGATAAACTTGAGGATGCGCCACCTGTCAATCAAATCGTCAAGGTGGAGTTCCTGGAGGAGAGAAATACTGCTTTAGGTGCGAGGCTCCGTCGGTAATGTAGCTAGGATCATTAAAGGTACACTCCTCGATATGTGTATGGAATTCCCCATGTAGCCTGACCCTTATAGTGTGCCCCTCACACACCTGAGGGCTGAGGTTCTCTCTACCCCTCACCCTACAATCACACACCCTCTCATGGACAGATTTGTTTCAGAATATAAACAGTGAACTGGGGCAGAAATTTTTTGTTCTGGGGGTGCTGTAACACAATTGAGTGTATCTTTGTAAGTTGCTTTGGATAAATATGCTATATTGTATAATTAGTTCACCTTTCCATGAGTTTGAGATTCTCAACACAAACTCTTCCTCACCTTAGGTGTGATCAGTAACTGGACAGACGAGACTCGTATTCCTCCATGCACCATCTACCAGGCCTTCCAGTACTTCCTGGACATAACTACGCCCCCCAGCCCTGTGCTGCTGCAGCAATTCACTGCCCTGGCAACCAATGAAAAGCAGAAAAAGAAACTAGAGCTTCTCAGTAAGGTAAATTTGCTGGACTAGCACTATATTAATGTTCTCTAACAATGAATTTCCAATTTTTTGGGCAAACTATGAACAAGAGCTTAAGAATGTATAAATACTGTATATAAATGAACACCATTGAGAATTAGTTTTAAATCTAGTTCTGTAAAACTGCATAAAAATAATAATAATAAACCAACCAACTTTTTCATTATGTCTGGCACATAAATGTGTGAGATGCCTGTGCCTGAAGGTTTATTGGATTTACATTTCCCTGAAGAACATAGGTACAGTGTGCGAGTGATTCGGCTCAAAATTAAGACCGTTGATCACTGTAACCTACAGCCATTCCCCTTCAGTTCCTCCCACAGCTTGACTCTCCATTTATATCAATGCACGGGAAATGCTGGCCAAGGCCAAGCAGTGAGTCACCCACTTACGCTTTCACTCCAACGTTCCCTCTCTTCGAAAAGCCTAAGGGAAAGGAAATTCATAATAAGTACCTCTACAGAACAGTCATTGCTTTTGGTTCCTTACTTTCCTTAATGGGATTTTCAATCTCAGCACCTTTCAAAACACACAACAGTACAGATGAAACAGCCCAGGTCCTAAGACATCCTGTGCTGTTGTTCCATCTTTAGTTAAATGGCTGTAGTTGCTGTGTCAGAATTACAATGAATTAGCCTCATTAATGAGTCATAATGCTCATTAACTTTTTTCCTGGCTTAGTGGTAGTGTGCTGAATTAATCACATCCAAATTTAAGCGATTACACACACAAAAGCCGGGAGTGGTAAATGCAGGTTGTTGTCGCTGTATCCTCGGTTTTAAATGCCTGCAGTGCTAAGTGACTAACTTATAGAAGTTTGTACAAAATATATATCTAATATGTCTATTGGGATTAAGTAGAACTTACATGTAAGTACTATATAAGTGTAAAATAAATAAAATAAGGAAAATAAATAAATGAATTAAATACAACTGACGAAAAAAAAGAAATAAAACAAACCGTTCAATTTGGACAGTAGTGTAGCTAACCATCATGTCTGCTTCATACCTGGCATCTCAGGGCTTGCAGGAGTATGAGGAGTGGAAGTGGTACAACAACCCGACGCTGGTGGAGGTCCTGGAGGAGTTCCCTTCCATTCAGATGCCCTCCACACTGCTGCTGACCCAGCTACCCCTCCTCCAGCCACGCTACTACTCCATCAGCTCCTCCCCAGATGCCCACCCGGGAGAGATTCATCTGACTGTGGCAGTGGTCTCCTACGGCACCAGAGGTAAGGCCCAGTCACAAACTATGAACAAATTAGCTTAATATTAGCTGGTCCAATCCGGCGGATACGGTTTTCAATTGGGTTTCCAGACTTGGTATTCAAAGCAAAGCAAATTACAGAGGTGTATAGCTTGCTAAAGTGTCAGTGATTTCAAAATACCAACTCTTTAAAGATACAATCTGACCATTTCCACCTCGTCCTGTTCTCTCAGGTCAATAAACCACTATGCCGACATCGCACTATTGACACTAGATTTTAAAATAAAATCGACAGAAAAATAAAATTAAACTGCAAACGAAGCCTTTCATTAGGTACCTAGGTATTATTTACTATTGCAATCAGTGATATGAAATGGATAATTATTTACATGAAAAAGTTCAGAATTTCTCAAACTAGTTTCAGAAATTGATAAATGGACCATCAATACAGTTTCTCAGTGTAGCGGAAACATTGAATCGAAATAATTTAATTTCTTATAGCAATAATAGCATTCATTACATGTGTTCTGGAAAATATAGTCATGGTTTATCTTCCTTCAGACTTCCATGTTATCTTTACGTTAAGTTCAAATGCTGTTAGTGGAGCTTAAGGAGGGAGATTTGAAGTGCTCCTATTAACTATATTCTGCAATTGTTGTCTAGCATGCTGTCAAATGGCCTTTTTAACATCCCATTTGCAAGATAAATAAATGCAAGCCCACCTTGTGGTATTTTTTCAATTAAATCAGACATAGTACAGTAGAGTGGTTATTTTGAAGTTCCTTCTAAAAGCGTGGTAGTAAGCGAAAAGTCAAATGAGTAGGCCTTTATATGAAAACGTTGGTGGTTCAAAGAAATTCCAAAAGTTGAAAGTTATCTTGGAAACCCAGTTGGCTTCGTAGGTCAATTAAAGGTCAATAAAATTTTATTTACTGTATACTGTAAATCACAGTACATTTCAGTCTCAATTTGGCATCAATGTTTGAAACTTGAGTGTCTTGAAATAGCACAATCTAGTCTTCAGCAAACACATATTTGTAGCGTACATAACACATATACACATATACTGTACATATGTGTTACATATTTACAGGAATGTGTTTGGAGTGTTCTGCAAGGTTTTTGTAACCAGACATTACAGTTCTTTTACTTCTACAGAGAGAACTGCCCTTGGCAACAATCGTGGCCGATGTGTGTGTGTTCGCTTGTGCAATTTAAGAGTGGCTGGCGAGTAGAGAATAGTTTAATGTTCACTTGGTAATACTTACTTACTTACTTTCAGATGGAGAGGGCCCCATCCACCATGGAGTGTGTTCGTCGTGGCTAAACCGGGTAGAGGCAGGCGAGATGGTGCCGTGTTTTGTCCGCGGGTAAACCCCAAGATTTCCTTCAGCTTTAGCTGAGGAGCATTATATTGCTTCATTACAATTACAATTACAATTACAATTACAATTAGGTCATTTAGCAGACGCATTTATCCAAAGCGACTTACAATTACATGCTGCTATTACATGGAGCAGATAGGGGTTATGGGTCTTGCTCAAGGATGCTTACAGGTAGGCCACAACCTTCCGGCTGGGGGTCCAACACCTAGACCACTAGACTACCCTGCCCCTATCCTGCTTCATAATTAGCTTTCATACTAAGTAAATACAGTGTTTATGGAATATGGGTAATTTGTGGTTTATTCATAACTTCAGGTGCTCACCAGTTTAATTTTAATTTAAATCAAGCCTATTTCCTTGATTTTAGCGCTCCATCATTCCAGCTTCCCAAAGACCACAAGGTCCCTAGTATACTGGTGGGTCCAGGAACTGGCATTGCCCCTTTTAGAAGCTTCTGGCAACAGAGACTGTATGACATGGAAAACAAGGGTATGTCTGCATTTTTGTGTGTGTGTGTATTTCAATTTAGTATTATTACTTCCGTAGAGAAATGTTCCAACACAATATTCAACAACCGTGCGTCGCTCTGTAGGCATTAAGTCGGGTCCCATGACGCTGGTGTTTGGCTGCAGACAGTCTCAGCTGGATCACATCTACAAGGAGGAGACCATCCAGGCTAAGAACAAGGAGGTGTTTAAGGAACTTTACACAGCTTACTCCAGAGAGCCGGGGAAACCAAAGGTACCTCAAACCATCTGAAGTGAGGGATAGATTAGTTCTCCCAGTGTTTTGCAAACTAAAAAATAATTAGAACTTTTGATTTAACTTTAAATTGGACTTTTGCAACTCCACCATGTAAAATTAGAGGGATTATGTGTTAGTAAACCAGACCAGTTAAACCAGGTTTAGATTTTTTCTAGTGGTCTAAAACTAAACTAAACTAAACTAATAGTATAATATTTTCCACTTTAATCCCTTCTTTATTTCTCAGCCTCTCTGTACTTAACAGTTACAGTGAAAATAAAATATCTAATATTGAAAATATCAATATGTATTATCAATATGTATTATACACTATTTTATCATATTTCCTCTCTCTCTCTTTTTCCCTCATGCTCATCCCTCCCGCTTGGTGACGTCAGAAATACATACAAGACGTTCTGCGCGAGCAGCTGTCGGAGATAGTGTACCAGTGCCTGAAGGAGGAGGGAGGACACATATACGTGTGCGGGGACGTGACCATGGCCGGAGATGTCCTGAAGACTGTCCAGCAGATCATCAAACTGCAGGGGAACATGACCCTGGAGGACGCTGGCTTCTTTATCAGCAAGCTCCGGGTGAGTGAGCACCAGTCACAGCATATGGTCACTGTCAAGACACTGAACTCGCTACTGATGCGTGTAAGGTGGCCTCAAGGGGGGAGACTAGGTTTGAATCCTTGACCTGACTCTCAAATTCCTCTATTTGTCTCCAGGGGCCTCATTCATAAAACTAAAAAGGTTACATACTGTACAGAAAATAGGGAAAGTTTGGAGAACTTGTCACAGCAGCAGTTCATTTTTTGACTTCTCTCTCAAGAAATAAATAAAAGAAAATGTATAGGATAATAAATGGAAATAATCCAAAATAATAATAATATTAATAATAATAACACTTTGTGGAATACATTCCGCTAATGTTCATAATGTGAAAAACAGATCAAATATAAATCCAATTAAAAAAAATCCTTTGCAACACGCAGGTTAATGTGAATTCTTTTACATGCACATTATTGCCTGACCTTGTAAAACAAAATGCCTATTAGAAAAAAAAATGCAGTATTTGCAGATGCAGCATTATGTTAATAGGAAGGTGAAAATTTAACCAAGGCAATTGCATGTTTGATAGGATTGTTTAGAATAGCATATAATTTAGATAATTGTGGTAGAATTATTTCATGCATTTATAAGGGTCTGTGAAATCTTGAAACATATTAAACTCCGCATATTTAAACAAAATGGAAGAAAAAAATAGGCATAATTATTTCTAAGGAAGATTGGAAAACAATGGAAGTGTACAAGCTCAAAGTTTGGCTGGAAAAGCTTGATAAAATATTTTATTACACCCTTTCAAAAATCCCGCTGTGATAGTAACCCATCTGTATGCTAGAGTAACTGTGGAAACCAAAATGCATTTTTTCTGGGATTGCCCCGTTATCAAAGATTATTGGAAAGATACCCAATGATCTACAAAATATTGTTAAATGTGAAGTGCCTATAGAGAGTAAGGCCATATATTTTGGATCTATACCTCAAGAATGGTTGGAAAGAGACAAATATTTAATGAATATAATGCTGGTGGCTGGTAAAAAAGTATTATGTAAAACTATTATGTTGTAGAGAAAGGATTACTCCCTAAATGTACATAGTTTTTTGTTGTGGTTCTTCTGAAAAGTACTACTTTGAGATCTGTGACAAATGTATGCATACAGTATATAAAATAAATTGAATGGAAATATTTGTTTAATGCTGAAGATCAATAAAAAATAAATTACAAAAAAGAAATATAGCCAATTAAAAACTAAATCCACCAATAAAGAGCGTAGCAGATGTTTTCGATGAATCATGTTTGCCTGATAAATTCAATAAACATAGCAAACACACCATCTATTGAATGCACCTATTGCATCTATTGAATTGAAAAGCTATGAAAACCACAGGGTTGTGTTGAGCTGTCGGATCCAGCAGTAAACTCCAAAGGAACTAAACCATGAACTGAAAAAAACAGATCTCAAGGCAAGACTTGTCTAGGAACTAAAGGAGACTAAACAAATGAGAGATAAATACAAGACAGCTTACACAGAACACATAGCGGGGAGAGAGAGGAGGTTAATCAGAATAATTTTTACGTGCATATGATTGCCCAACCTTGAACACAAAAGAAAATATTTTATTGGAATGTTTTTGTGTGTTTTTATTATGAGTAAAATAATTTATTATAATGAGTAAATTAAGTGATAAAGTATTGATAATTGATTCAGGGCAAACTCTTTACTAAAATATGAAAGTTGTGACCCAAATTCTTTACAACCTCTACAATATTGCCATTTAAATTTGCTGTTGAATGATTTGAAATAAGCAACATTATCACACAATTTTATTCATTGCCATCTCATTTTCTTATTTCTTGCTCCATAATTTACATCACACATCAATCAAAGGTTATCTAGAGTTACAAAAACTTTCTCTGACAAGTTCGGTGTGTAGAAATCCTACACTTTGCGTAGAAAGTGTTGCATAGTGTACACATTCATTTGTACATGCACTGCGTTTATAAAAGAGGCCCCAGAATATCCCTTGTGGTTGAAATCAGTGAATTGAAATGAATGAGGCTGTTGCTTTGGTTTGACACACCAAAAAATATGTCCCTCCTGCAACTACTGCCTCCCAAATAATTCTACCCCACATGTAGTTAAGTTTAAAAAAATAAACAGTGAGCTCGGGCTGACATTTGGGGTTCTGGGGTGCTATAATGCAATTGAGGAGTGCCCTTTAAATAAAAGGAAACGTCAAATAAAGTGGTTTACTGGAACAATGAATTTAAAGTGGTACCGTGTATGAGCAAAAACGGATCCCTGAAAACAAAAAAAACTAGAGACTGTATGGGTATGAAAGTGTGGTGTGTGCATATGCAAGGATGTGTATTCAGACAGAATGATGGTTTTACTGAAAATTCATTTCAATTGAGATATTTCATGGTGATTGGAGGCTAAATCTGTATTACAATTACAATTAGATCATTTAGCAGACGCTTTAATCAAAGCGACTTACATGCTGCTATTACATGGAGCAGGTAGGGGTTAGGCATCTTGCTCAAGGATGCTTACAGGTAGGACCACTCTGGGGGCATTCATACATGGAGGTCTATGCACTACACATTTTGCCATAAAAGAAACAGAGACTTTAAACTTTAAAGTCACCTTAATGTTCTTAATTTGGTTGAATACTGTAAATGCTATTTAACTGCTACCACTTCTCTCCAAAAGTATAACTTAAACTCTTTAACAAGGACATACCTAGAAAGACTTTGAAATCAGGTGCGTCATTCAGTGTTTAGTGTCTCGTTCTCTCCCGCCATCTCATTCCCCCTTTCTCTATCATCTGCTTTCTGCCCACACCCTCCCCTTTCCCTCAACTAGGACGAGAACCGCTACCACGAGGACATCTTTGGTGTCACGCTGCGCACCTATGAAGTCACCAACCGACTCCGCTCGGAGTCCATCGCCTACATTGAGGAGAGCAAAAAAGATACAGACGAGTGAGTTATCTTCTATTGGGTTACGGTGGGTGGGGGTGGGGGTTTGCAGTATCTTTCCTCTGACAACTTCAGATTCTGAGACAACTGAAGCAGGGACCTGCAGCACTGGTGAAGAAAACACAGCATTGGTAACCATAGAAACCTGTTGACGAGTCTTCTCACTAACAGGATTAAGGATGAAAAACAGGCTCTGCTTGCTTTCTGCAGTTCATTCCATTGTCGATTGGTGTGCATCCCAAATTAGACACTTCCTACAGCCTTATACTACAGCACAATGAACGGTCTATGAAAGACCTATGAAAGCCGCTCATTAAGCAGCAGCATAATGCATGCAAGACTGTCGCTCCTATGCACATTGTCACTTGAATTTTGCACTGTAGCCATCAAAGCCCTTGTTTGTTGGGTGAGAATGACTAACATCTCTATTACGATGTCCCTGTCCCCCCCCCCCCACCCCCCTCTCAGGGTATTCTGTTCCTAGGTCAATGAAGGGAGCTTTCTGACGTCAACCAATTTCTGGAGAACGCAGCACTGCTGGTTCAAGAATACTGTGCCAATTTTTATATTGTAAAAAGAAATCTTTTTTAATACTGGTTAATGTTTTTGTTGGGTTCTGCGATTTGTCTGTAGCAGGCTGGACATATTCTGTTCTCTTTTTTTTTTTGCTTGTCGATGATACTTCCAAAACAGTTGAATTTGATCATTTATATTCATGACGTGTGCACCCGATTTATTGACCTGCTTCATTGTGAATGCATGAGCAAGACCAGAATATAGCAGAGAAGAATATAACTGTGTTGTTTAAATGTTAAATTCAATCGCTTTTATTGGAGTTTTTATATTTGCAAAGGGAGTTCATGGTACTTTATCTTCACTTATATTAAATAGACACTGACGCGCTTTCAATAACCAAGATTATTATTAGAAATGGTAAAGGCTTTTTGAGCTTTTTTCTCATAAACATCAAAGAGCTCGAGTTAAAAGACAGTTAGCAGAGGGAGAGACAGAGAAGTCAAAGCTGTTAATTTTGTGAACAAGAATGCTTAATTGTTGCTTAGCACACTCACAGGGTCACCCTGAATGATGGAAAAAATAGAAGACATTTAAATACATATTACCCAGCATCCTGCTCACCGTCCCTCCAACCGGGTGACATTTTCCCAGCTCATCAAACGACACAGTCAACATTACTGCATATTATTTCACTGCCGATACGGTTGACCAGTCACAACTGCACAGGAATGTGAAGGCAGTTTCTAACTTTCAGTAAAATATTATCTTCAAAATGACTTAATAAGGGCTTTTTGTTGGTTTATAACTGACAACTAAATTACTATTTTTCTCACCAGAGCAACATTATTAAAGGTCCACTAAGTAAATTAGCCCCCCCAAATAGTGGAATGTATGCTCACATTTAGTGGCATAAATGCATCTGTGTCTAAATTTATCTGTAAACATGGTGACTTCTATGGCAGTGGCCATTCTATGTAGAATGAAATAGTTCATTTTGTATCTACCTATCTGTGTATATGATTTGAAACATGTAAGATGATATGTATTCAATTTTCTGTATATCCAATAGTTTTTGGTTTGAAACATCACTTGGTATCTGCATTTGACCAAGTTAGAAAGGGTTAAATGGTTATCTTTTCATTTGCCTATTCTCATTGATTGGCAGTCTAATTAGATCAGTGTTTTTCATGATTTGTAAAATGATTTTGAAATCTTTATAATTACAGTATTTTTTCTATTATTACTTTTGTCACTGTCTAGACTGTCTGCTGCTTGTGTGAAAACTCCACTGTGCTCTGATTGGCTTATCTTGCCTGCATGCTGTCGGACAGTGGCCGTGCTCAACGATTCAACATGTTGAATCATGGATGTCCCACTGCCGACAGCAGCGACGTAGAATCCACTAAGCAGACGAGATGGAACCCTTGCTCTGTTCGCTGCCATCAGCTTGGTGGATTATGGCCTTTAAACAGTCTCCTTTTTATCACTGTTCAGTACAGTCACATTCTTTCTTGTGCATGGCTCTGTGGCTTCTGTGCCACTTTTTCACTGTGATGATACATACCCAAGGGTTTGCTGAGTAGCATCAGTGTGTGTGTGTTTTTTTGTGTGTGTGTCTATGTGTGCCCGCGCTCATGAATGGGTGTTAACATGCATATGCTCAGGTTTGCTCTGAACAACATCTAAATCTGTTGAAGGGTAATTAAGTTTAACACTTTAGTATGTCTAAAATATAACATATGAAAAATATTTATCCATTCCATTATGTCAACTTTTCTTTTAATTTGTACTGCCATCTAGCATTTAATTTTTTTACTTTGCTGCAACTCTGGCCCTGCCTTTTTTGGGATGTCAGAATACCTCTTCAGAAGTAGTCTGATTCCGAATGGATAGAAATTTGAGCCGAGGCGAAACACACCTCTAGTCACCCTCCTGTGTAAGCAGGGGAGGGGTTCTTACAGAAGGGGCTGGGTAGGCGTGTCTTAGATCCTCTTTGCTCTCCTGTGTTTTGTGCATTTTTTTAAATTTCCTAGGTGGCTTCCACTCTGCTAGAAATATGGTTACACTTTAATATGTTTACATAGCCACTATCTTTTCATTTCCCTTCTGGTCAGATTTTTATTTTATGATTTAGAACAACCCTTTGTGGTTGAAACCAGCTTTACATTGTTTTAGTTTGAAACTCCAAGAGTGCAATTTTAGGGCCTTGGTGTAACGGTAATGTCGTTGGCTTTAAGCACCACTAATCCTAGGTTAAAATCCCAATTTCTCACCCAACATTGTCTGGAATTTTGTACTTCTTAACATTCCTTAACAGATGTACATAGCATACATAGATGAGCTAACAATTTAGTTAGCTCATCAGCTTCAAACATTGGCAAAAGAGCATCAAAACATCTGTTAAAACTTGTGCTTGTGCAGCATAATCCTCTCATAAGCTCAGTATGTCTCAAACACTATTTTGGACAAAATATTGATTCATATGCCTGTATTAACACAGGCGAGCGTGGGTCACGCCAGCCCAGTTCTCTCACACGTCGGGGGGTGAAGTATTCTTTATAGGGAGGTTTTTAGGTAGTCTTTTTAGGAAGTTTAGGTATACTGAAATGGTTATGTACTGACGTATCCACAAATCAAAATACGTGGTGTTTAAATGGTGACACAATCTTACGTTAGCCTATATTAAGATTTTCTCCATTACTTTGTCTCTGTTTCAATTTAAAGATAGCTGTCAGCATGATAAAAATGCAATGGATTCTACATTTTAGCATACCCAGTGGCTCTTTAGTCTATTTTTCTTTTCTTTTCTTATCTTTTCGTAAAACAAAATTATTTCATTGTAACGAGAACTGTCAAAATAAAAATAATAATGGACTCTGTGATGAAAAGATGTGTAATCGGGGGAAAAAAATTTAATGATTTATGATATATAAAATCACTTTGACTTTTTCTAAGAATGTATATTGATTATGTAAATGTATTACTTCTATAATTTTTGTAGCTTGATACATACACACACACACACACACACACATATATATATATACTGTATACACACATATATATATAAACAAAGGTCTCTCATTAAATATGGAGATTTAACAGCGGCATATTAATGCATGATGGTCTCATCTCCTTGTCATCTTTTCAAAAGCTTTGTCAATTTACCAGCACTGTGTCAGTCTGTAAACTGTATAGTCAGGCCGTTCAGCCTAATAACACACGTGGGATGGTAAACACGCTCAAGGGTTCCTTTATGTGTTTGTATACTGCTGCTGCTATGACCAACTCTGACCCAAACCGCCTCTGTATGACTTCAGTTGTCTGTTTCACTTCAAGCGTAAACTGCGAGGATTTTGCATTTACTTACAAATAAAAAAACGTTTACAGAATAAACCGCCAATACATTTTTGTTATTTATTTCCCCTTGCCCAGTGACGTTTAAAGCAGCAAGCATTTTTGGTTTAAAGGTCAACCTTGTTTGGCGATCAAATGTGGAAAACAGAGCTGCAGCAAACAAGTTTGTTGACCCATGGTGCACTTCATGTGTGTGTGTGTGTGCGTGTGCGTGCACATGTGTATGTGTGAGATCGCTGCACAGAGGGTAGTCAAGCACTCAGAGCACTGAAACAGGACAGCCATGGTAACCTGTCAACAAAGCCAACCATCCAAACTTGATACAAGCCCTTCATGCCCATTGGTGGCTTAAATACTGTAAGTCACTTCTTTGATTAGCTAGACAGCTCGTCAATTAGCTTTTCCCGAGATTTGACCCTCCCCCCTTGAAATAGGATAGGGTACACTGGTATAGTCCAGGACATTGATTTAACAGGATAAGCACTGTTCTAGAGCACCCAAAACCAGCTAACTAAACCTATCAACACAACACCATGACTCAGGGAAAGAAGCTGCTCCTGTTACCATCTGTGTTAGAGGACGATGGCGATGAAAATGAGAACAAGAGGCTGACTCCGGGGGGTGTAGGAAGCCACCCACCTAGCCAACCCCAAAGTGAGCAGGTATTTATGGCAGGGGAGGGTAGGGTGTTCCAAAGGGAAAAAACAACCGTACAATTTGCGGTTTTGAGTTTAAAAATTTTAACTGTTGAATTGTCCAAGCGACAAAAAAAAAAGCGTATGTGGTATTGAACTTTTGTAAACTGTATAGCTTCCTTACTTCAATATATGGGCACATGCTGACAAACGGGTCGGAGACACCAAAAAGTTTCAGAAACACCTCTGTAAACCAAAACAAAGGGATACTGTTTAAAGTAGTGTTTGTTCCACTTCTGAATATAAACATGATCCTAATTAACTGTTAACAGCCGGAAAGGGAATGTGAAATCAACTGGTTTGTGTCTTGTGTGTATATTTTGTCTACATAATACCTAGAATAGACATATTGTTTTTGGAACATGAAACACTCATCACCCTGAGCTCTACTGGCAAGTTCCTGACCTCTTGTTCTTTCATGTATTTATTAAACAAAGGCTGCATTCAGTCTCACCCTGAAATCCAGTTTTAATTCTACTCTGATATAGTCAAAATCACAAAACGATGGGCTCCCGGGAAGTAGAAAGCAATATTTAAAGTATGAGAGGCCCTGCACTTTTAAACCACAACTGTAGATCTAAAGTGTCTTTGTTCAATGTAATCCATGCTCTATAATTACACAATTGCATAAATCACTTCAAACGTAGCTTTGTCCATGGCAGCCAGGCAGAGAGCTGTGTCTGTTACCATAGCAACTCTGTGGCAGTACAGTATATTTCCCTCCACTGTACTATCCAGTACACAGACACAGTATGGTGAAATCCAAGTGGTCTCATGTTTTGTCAATTTTAAAGCGATACTGAACTTTTGTTAAACCCTTGACTCTGTCGCTTCCTTACCTAAATATACTGACGACGGTGAAAAATAATCCATTGTTTGGAGACGGAACCTGAATGAACATTTTCGTCCGCCATTGGCTCCATTGTTCTACCAGTGACATCTGTCTGCGAAGCTGATCACCAACTCTACCAGTAGCATGTGTTACTGCACCGCATGTAGCCGCTTTGTTGTTACTTCTACTTCTACTTTAAGTGGATATACTTAATCCCTCATCTGCCTCACACGTCGCGCACCTTTGTGGTATTCATTCTGTTTCTCAAAAACATGCATCTAATGTGTCTACAAAGCCAATCTCCATCTCTACTGGTAGTATGTTGTCTGGAGTTACTCCAGCTTGTTGTAGAATTTAATACTTGAGATTTCAGTTTATCTTATATTAAACACTACAATAGCCAGTCGCCAATAAAAACCAGGTTGAACATACAAAATATACTGCCTACTGGAGCTGTAATGTTAAGGATGCTACAGAGTCATGGGTTTAACAATAGTTCAGTATCGCTTTGAGTAGCCAAAAATTCTTAAGCTGCCACCCCCCTTGCCAGCAGACAGCGACCTGTGCAGAGGTTGACTTGCGTGGGCAGATGGGCAGGCACTTCAGCTCTGAGGGGGAGGTGCGAGACAGGGGTGAATGTGGAGACGAGGAGGAGGAGGAGAAGGAGGGGAGCGAGAAGGACGAAGAGGAGAGGAAGTGTGTCATCGCCGACGAGGCTTACGACACAGACCTGGAGCTGGAAGGTAGAGAGATGCTTTTGAAAACAAGAGGGGTTGGAACAATGGGCGAATCATTCCATGATGTGATAGAGGCATAGAGGTCAGGGAGCTAAGGGGCAGGGAATTGCTGATTTCTCTGCCCGAAAGCAGAGAAATGGTTAGCAGGTGTGGGTCATGCATTTTACATTAACCACATCATCAGCCAGAGACCTCCAGATTTTAACTACCCTATCTGAATTCTTTCAGTCCTATCTCAGAGACTTTTGGCCTCACAATGCTTTGATCTCCATTAGACAGCCCTTCTGTCTTTTCTGCAAACTCTCCTCTTCTCTGCAAATGATGTGAGATTAGACAAAGGAAAGAAGCAAAGCAAAGCCGAAACACCTACACACACTTGCCCACACACGTGGAGATCTGCGCTGCATCCTGATGATTTAATCTCGGCTGATATATCACAGTCTTTTTACACCAGAGAAAATCCTCTGGTTTGAATGAGCTTCCCAGAGGATGTGAAATCATCCACTGGAGAATAAGCGGTCAAGGACTTTGTCTACATGTGCATGCACACATGCTCATATTACACCATCATTCAGGATATTATCATATTTAGTAATGAAACACATTCTGATAAAAGAATGTGCAATATAGTGATGTTACTGTACTCTTGGGTTACTAGCATATGGGCAGGGCATATGGGATCTTATTTGAAAGGTCTTGGTTCAATACCCACCATGGGTCCTACCAGTAATCATCCTTGAACAAGATACTGCACCTAACCCATATCTCATCCTTGTAATTTGAGTATAAATGAAAGTTTTGTGTATAAAGTGCATTCAGAATACACATATCAATTGTTCATGGCTATTTGAAAGAGAAAAAAATTACAATTTGAAACAAAAAATCCCAAGTTATAGCAGCTAAGAGTTTGTAGCAGGTAGTCACAAAAACAAAGAGGTATGTTTACATATGTTGACTAAAAGAGGTGAAATACTGAGTAGACGATTACATAATTAATGTAAATAAAACAAAATTAGGAAGTACAGTGTGTTATTGAAGTGTTTTTCATTAGTCAGATTACAAAATTATGAAGATGGGAAGAAATGCCTCAATTATTTGCAATTCATTAATTCGCTTTTTTGGAATGTTTTTTATATCTAGAATAAGGGCAATAACCAGGAATATGAAAAGTATGTAAAGTAAGGTAAAAGACAATAATGAGAAAAATACCTCAGACAAGCTAACATCAGACAAATTTCTCACACAAGCTAACATCACACTTTTACAATTGCAGATGATCGGAAAACCTTCGACCCGATGGGACACATGCATTACTTTGAGGCGTGTAAAATGTTCCAGGAGGTGCCTGTCTCATATTTTCTGCGAAACATGCAAAACAGTGAGTTGTCCATGATGCACCATGGGCTTGGACCTAAGGTAAGTTTGTGTTTCTTTTGTGACTATCATGTTAAATTGGGTTCCCCTTCTGCTTTGCTGCCCAAACAGTGGTTTGTGGGTGAATGGAAGCTCTTCATATTTTTTATATTTTTCGCAAATTTGATTTATCGATTTAGTTGATTTAGTTGATTTATCGCAAAAATCATATCAGTGTTTTCCTATATGGGAAAGTTGTAAGTGAACCCACCTATACTGTATATGCAGCCTAATGGAGAAATGTTACACTCACTGGATCTGATTATTGTCAAAAATTGTGTAATTAGCATGACCTAAAGCTTATCAAATTGAAGTACATTATAGCCTTCATACATACATCCCTGTTCAGTGCACATAATTCAAATATACCCTTTACTGCTTCTGAGAATGTCAAATGTATCAAACCTTGGTCCACTTGCGGAAGGGGTTTGCCTATTTGAGAAATGAAAAGATGTTAGCATATGCCTGCAGTAGGTTAACTTGCATGTCAAACAGAAGCAGGCTTTCTTGTATCTGAACACCACACAGAACAAATAGTCTTTAACCACGTTTATTTTCTACTGAGAATTTTTCAATTAATAAAGATGCATATTGTAACTTGGCGGCCACTGTGGTTGAGAAGTGCTACTGCACTCTTTAAAAGCTGTGCAAATATTTTATCCAAGACACCTGCTTTCTGTTTTTTAAATGTATAGTTGAAGAAATAAATGTAAATGCAGTATTGTCCATGTTGGTGAGCAGTGTCTGTTACCATAGTAACTCTCCTCCTGATGCATAAACCACATCACTTTTCATGCGCCATTTCCCGCCAGTGTAGCATGCAGTGTACATTTGTAGCGGCAAATTTAGGGCATCTCATTTTCTGCAAAGACCAATTTCATGTGCTGTTTGACCACTGTTATATTCAGGTAAATGCCTTTATATTTAAGAATAGTTATGCTGAACACCCCGAGAATGTTAATTTTGGCATGAAAACTTTTATGTTGACATGAATAAGGATTAAACCACTCAACATTCTCATTAGCCATGTTAAAAGCTATAATTTTCGTGTTCCGTGCCTGATTACTGACCCATACCCATACCTACTTTATACCTCCGCATGTCTTTTCAGATGCGTTTGTCTCGTTTTGACACAGGTACAATATATGAATATTTCCCCATCTGCCCACCTGTTCCAGTAAATGTACTCAGAAACACAGACAGGCAAAGTAAAAGTGGTGACCACACACAAGAATCTCACTTTGTCTGCAGGGTGCCAAAGCGCTGGCCGTTTCCCTGGTAACCAACATTTCCATCCTCAAGCTGAACCTGCGAGATAATTGGATGGAAGGAATAGGTGGAGCTGCTATAGCCGAGATGTTAAAGGAAAATTGTTTTATTACAGGTGGCTCACAAGCACGGTCACGCGCACACACACCCCTCAAAATTACCCAAGTTATGTCATTGTTTATGGAATTATAAATGGGGACCTCCATTGAACAGATCAGTTTATACACAAAGTTCAGGAATTGATTATTTTCAACACTAGTGTTCTCTCTCTCTCTCTCTCTCTCTCTCTCTCTCTCTCTCTCTCTATATATATATATATATATATATATATATATACTGTATATATATATAGAGAGAGAGAGAGAGAGATACACTGTATATATAAGATTGAGAGAGAGATACACTGTATATATAATAAAAAATAAAAAGTGCATTAGTGACCACAGCCCCAAGCTATTTCGTGATCTTCATATTAAAAAGCACACATGTTTTGAGAAAAATAGTCATGGGAGACTATTTCATTAAGGATGCTTAGAAAGCATACATAAGTGTGATTTGGCTGAAAAGTTAATCAATCTCGAAAAACATTCTTGAAAGCACAATGTGGCCTTTTTTGGGGTCCCACCCCCCACTTTGAGAACCAGTTTAATACAGAGCGAACATTGGCCAACAGTACTTCCGTGTCTGTCTGTGTCTCAGGGTGCCAAAATAGCACCGTGCATCTCTATCAGATCTGCCACCTACAGATAGCCTGAAAATCATCAGCCATGTTCTGATGCCCCCAGCCAAGCCCGTTTATGAACCCATGCCAAGGCACGCTGCCACTTTTCAGGCACACGCCAGCAACACATATCACTGTGATCAATCCACAGTGTGATGGAAATTGAGCGTGGCATGGTTTGTCCACTAGGAGATTCGTTGGCAGGAGCGAGACTTGAGGCCGCGGGATGTTTCAAACGAAAAGGACTGAGGCTGAGTCCACTACGGTGCTACAAGCAAAGAGGAGGATTTATCAGAAGTCAGTGGTGTAGTGTGTATGGATCTCTTTCTGTCTGCTACCCCTCTGTGCAAATGGAGAAGCTGGAGTGACTTGAGATGACTGGCTCCCGCTGTCATTTATCTGTGTTGTTGGCCACATGATACATTGTGTATATTTCACAAGTGGAAGAATAGGGAGTTAATGTGTACCATTGGATGTGACATTAGCTGTTTCATTGCATTTAATTAAACATTTAATATGTGAAAGCAGAGATAGATCTACAGACTTACAGATGCTGGCAGATGTAACTGATTCACAGTCTTTTATGTCTAAGCCAAGATATGCTACAAACACGCACACACTCATGCCCTCTTCTTCTATCAGACTACATTCCACCAGTAGACCCTGCCGCTCAGCAGAGAAAGTAAGAGACATTTCTGGAAGAAAAAAAAAATGAATTCATACATTATCATCTGTAAATATTTAACAGCACTTAAACCTACAGCTCCCCAGCAGGCCTCAGCACAGAACTGTCTAGAGAGCCGAGGAATGGTTGAACGGAACGGCGGGAAAGAGCCGGATTAAGCCGAGATTCAATTAACTTAGCGCAGTAGCTCTGTGGCGTCCAGGGAAATCACTTTGAGTGAATAAACACATCACACTGGATGTCTCCATGCACTGTTTGGTAAATAACGAGCAAAGGAGATGGAGAGACAGCGGAAGGAAGTGGAAAAAGGGGAAAAAATTATTGGAGGCAAAGGAGAAAGGAGGAGAAAATTGCAATCTGTAAGGGTCCCCAAGTGTAAAACTCTGTGCCCTGAAGTGTGATTCCTTTTTTTTTAGACGTCTGTGGGTCGAAACCCACCTCTCTCCTCATTACTTGGTAATGTTAATTAGAGAGGAAGAGAAGTGGATTTTATGATGCCGACTGTTTTCATTATGCATCAGTCACATGTTGGAAACGGCGCTATTTAACTACCGTTACGTCTCGCACACGCACACACACACACACACACCCACCACCACCGATGTTAAGATCAGATATTTTTCATAATCTCAGATGAGATAATTATGCACTATTTCTTAGTGTCACAAAAACGGCACAATTCACACATTTTTACGGGTAGTGGTAATTGATGAGAACATGCTGGCAAGCATCCACGACATGCTGCTGCTAAATCTTGCAATACAACCCTTGTTGAAAAAAGCAATGAGAACAGCCGTGGAGCACATCAGCTGTGTGTCTCTGACACTTCTGATTCTTGCCCGCACTGATGGCTCACAGCAGCACACTTGATTCTCTCCATGTGCGCAAACCTTGATCAGGAAGTGTTGCCAGGTCTGCTCTGAGTACACATGTTCCTTTTGAATGATTTGAAAGGCTGTTTAAGTGACTATGGGAAGGGGCGGGGTATGCCACAACAAAGCAGATGTTTGTTTGTATGTCATGCCGACAAAACATAAATAAAACTATAGTACTAGAAAGTACTTTATATATTTCAGAAACATCTATGTAGTTTCTAGTCTGGTTAAAAGCATCCTAATATTGCAAACTCTGCTTCTATTTACATGTTGTCTGTCTGGGAACTGTCAATTGAAAACTGTTGCAATAGCAATCAAATGTTGTAATCAAATCATTAGCAGGCGATTGTACCATCTCAGCACTACTGTACATCTCCAGCCCCGGGGTAGGCATACAGATTTGGTTGTGTCAGGAATGCATGGTGTATTATAGAGAGTATAGACAGTATCTGCATTTGGCATCTTGCTCAAGGATGCTTACAGGTAGGCCACCTCCGGGGATTGAACCCACGACCTTCCGGCTGGGAGCCCAACGTCTAGACCACTTAACTATCCCGCCCCCCAATCTAAATACACTAATCTAATTGTATTGTGTGTATGTCAGTGAAGTTATGTTTGGAGAAACATTATCGGCTTCAAATCAACTCTTTAAACACAGAAAAAATACATGAACCCTTCTCAAGTAATATTTTGTCATGGCATTATTTCCCACACTCGCAGGGCTAGAACCAGACATTATAACGCATATCTATAACTCCTGTTCAGATTTCACTTGGGCCAGATGTTTGCTGCTATTCCGGGGCTTGGGCAGACAGCGTAGTGGAGGAGGGCAGAGGTACAAGGGGGCCAGGCAAGATCAGGGGCCAGGCGAGAGTCTAAAACCGGGAAGCAGATGGGCAACGGTACCAAGGAGCGGAGCATCCTTTTTCGGCAAGCGGTAGGGGGAGGGAGCTGAGGCAGCGGGGAGTCGGGAGTACAGAGCGGCAGGCAGGAGGAGGCGAGGACCAGGTAGGTACAGACTGCAGGGGTAAAACGGAAACACGGGTTAGGAGGAAGCAAGAAACAGGGTAAATACTATAGAGATTGCTGGGGGGGGGGACTAACTGGCTAGTTGAGTTAACACTCTGGCGACGAGTTCGGGGGAACGCTGGGTAGATGTAGCTGCTGAGCTGATTGGGAACAGCTGGCCGACCACACACCGGAGGCTGCGTCTGTAATCTCAGAGAGAGAGAGAGAGAGGAGAGAGGAGAGAGAGAGGAGAGAGAGGAGAGAGAGAGGAGAGAGAGAGGAGAGAGAGAGAGAGAGAGAGAAACTGAAGTCCTGACAGAGAAAAGCAAATGGTGGAAGCGGAGCTTCCACATCAGGGTGTTTTAACCAGTCATGCTGTTCTAACTGTGCGCTCGCTAGCATACAGCACCATGGTTGTCTGATCATGTGGTTGTGTCCAACGAACCACACTTCCAGCACCATGGTAGGTCATCCCATGTGTCTATTTCTATTTCAAAGGCTGTGTCCACTGGATAGCGCATCAGGCCTCACTCATAGTTTTTGCAGCTTTCCCGAAGTCCCCATGCAATTTTTTTTAGATGAGACAAAGGGAGAATAAAGTGTGAGGCAGCCATCCTACCAGGCACCACAAAAGATTCCATTATCAGAGACACAGGTCAGCTGTGTTCCACAGATCCCTGCTATCATCTCTTACAATCAATACTACCGTTTTGATGGCCATCCCGCGGCCAGGAGAAGTTTGGAGGTGTGTATACACAGATGTGTGAGTATGTTTGTGCGGATAATATTGTGTGTGAGTGCTGGCTTTCCCTGTGTTTCCGTCGATGTGTGTGTGTCTTTTGTCAAAGCAAAATACCTTATCTTTAATGGATGACCAATGCTAAGCCTATAAAGTAATGTTAGATTTTAGGATTGGAGCACAACCCAAGCCTCCTGACAGAGGAAGAAAAGTTTGAGCTAAAAAATTGTTTTTTAGCTCAAACAATCGGTGTATATGAAGCAGCTGTAAACATTAGAGTCAGTCCCTCAGTTGAGCTTCCAACGGTGTCATGAAGATTTTTTTTTATCACAGACCTCAAATGGTATTTGCACTGATGCTGACATTACATGCATGAGGCACTGATATTGAATGTAAACTGAGAGGCCCCTGAGGCTCTGCAAGATGTCAGGCTTTTCCAGACAACGGCTCCTCGTTTTTTTGTTCTTCGCGTCAGTTTGCATGGTAAGCTGTTATGGGAAGCTACTTTTTTAATTTCACATTCTCTTTATAATGGGAAAGAAATCTCAGCTTTACTTACATTTATGACAGAAAAAAATCCAGAATATTCAGTTTCATTCCCTTTGCTGCTGAAGTACTCCTAATGAATCTAAACCACCTTCTGGAACAATTCCAGAAGACTCCCTCGTAAACTCTCTCTCTCTCTCCCTCCCTCTCTCTGTATTCTAAATGAGTCTGTGATATTCCAAGAGGCCCTCAGTCCTGTTCTCTCATCGATTGGCCTGGCTGATTAATAGCAATCGTTTTTCCTCCCTCTTAACAGTGGCTATATATGGGAAGTCAGCATAAGTTCACCCTGTTTTGTATGCCTTTCATGCTCTCTCTGACTTGTGTGAGAGGTAAGTCAGTAACAGCCAATGGCTGCAGACATCGCCTTGTATCAAGTCATTAGTAAGTGGCTGTACAGGCACGGGCACGGGCAATGCGAGAGCACATCCGTTGACACTGCTGGTGAAAAGAGTGGCTGGGAAAAGAGTACCTGTCCTTTTGTGAGATCTTAATTAGACGCCTTTCACAACCAGTGAAAGGCGTTGCATTCAGAGTTGAAAAACCTTGTTCCAGTGTTCGCCAGGTGCACATGTCATCACGTGATTTCTTCTAAAGAATGGCATTTTTACAAAACACTGCCTCTGAATAAAAGCTGCGAATGAAAGATAAAGCCACGTGTTTAAGATGCCCTAAATAAGTTCCAGTCGAGCCAGCAGGAGCAGCCTCCTGTGTTTTTTGCCCACTCCTAATACCAGAGACCGCTGTGCTGTCCGCTGACCCTGTACTCCTATTGACTGGCCTGATCTTTGAAAGTCATCCAGAAAGAAAAGGTGAACAGAGTTTGGGTTTCCCCAGGACACTCATATTCTCATGCATCTATCTAGCCTACAGCCTATACTAAGATGACTTCAAATGTACACGGGTCAATGTCGTGGAAATTTGTACATTTCCCTAGTGAGAAAGTGAATCCACAAATGAGTAACTGACAAACTGGTGTCTCTTAAACTATTTATTACTATTAACTATGAGGAAAACAACAGAGAAGTACTTTACAGAAAACAGAAAACAGCTGGACCAGACAACTACCCCCTAGGGCAGGTCTTTCCATCTGGCCCAGAACATCGGCATACGTTACATTATGAATTAAACAATTCAGGTCCTCCAGGTGGGGGGAGAACGGATCCTCCCCCGATCTCAGGAACACAACAGGTCCCGTTCCAACCTTGAGTTGTGACGTACGAACTGGAAGGGAACAGCTACAACCCTAATCTACCAGTCTAGCCCAAACACTAAATGCCAGGCCGACCCACTAGCAACATGACAGAGAGAGTCAAGTATTTCTACAATGATACTAGAAACAGGTGAGGGGGGAGAAGACCATTTTCTGCCACCACAGTCCACACGTCAAGATAAATGGCAATCACATTATCTCTATTATTATTAAGCTAACATAAGTACAAATTTATTTAAGAGAACTAAATGTTGTCATTGCCTGTAACTTGTGTGTATCAATGGGTGATGTGACCTTTTGTTATTAGGGTCATTGCCAGTATGACCCTGACCTGCCGATATCAGCTGACAGGTACTGTAGAGTTATGAGATGCCTTATTGACCAAATACAAAAACTCACAGAGACAGCAAAGGCAAAGTCCAAGGAAACTGTATAGGGTATACTTAATTGTATGTCTTGTAGGTCTCTGTAATACCGGGTCATGTTATGCATTTAAATATGGAGAGAAGGGAACAAACCATAAAAGAGAAATGGAGGGAGAAATGGAGTTACATGATGGGTATGGGGATGATGCATGAAGGGGGCAGCTATAGGAGACAGGCTAAGCTATTTTAACTGCGACTCATCACCTCAAAGCCCTTGGCGGTGAAACCCTGCCTGTGGTGTTCACTGGCCTGCCACCGCCGCACCTACACAATCACTAGAATGCACGCACGCACGCACGCACACACACATGCGTGGCTGCCAGGGGGATGCTGGGCAACTAAAGTTGACACTGCAGAGTCACAATGTGAGAGAGCCCGTCTGGACCACTGCCCAGGACTGAGACTCCGCAGTGAGGATATCAAAGCCTGCTCTGTCTCTGTCTCTCTGTCTCTCTCTCTCTCTCTCTCTCTCTCTCTTCCTCTCTCTCTCTTCCTCTCTCTCTCTCTCTCTCTCTCTCTCTCTCTCAGCCACTCTCTTACTGGATCTCAGTAGGCAGCTGGACAGATGGCAAGGCTTCAGTGTATGTACACTATAAGAGACATGTCCTGTCCACTCAGTGCAAGGTCCAGTAGGCACTATAGAAGCCAGATCACGGATCAGAGAGTTGGTGAGGACAAGCCTCTTTAGCGAAGCAGTGATGTGTTATGGCATCCCTGCTTCAAGGGATGCACCTGATTAGCAACCGATTTTGAGCTATCCGGTGGTGTTGCATCTTCACACCTCAGCCCGCCACGTTGCCCCCTCAAAGCCACCTCATCCACCAAAAAACCCTGCCTGCAAATTAACGTTTCATATTTGATGTGGCCCTTAATGTCCATTTCAGGAGGGTCATGTGTCATGAGCGGGCAGCGCTCCCTGTTTTCCTGTCGTGTCTGTAATTCTCCCTCTCCCTAGTGTATCCTGTCTGT
>JAOEHI010001881.1:0-12186 GCA_025447815.1 Percopsis transmontana
TTCGTTGTCCATGTCTGGGTCCTTCTGGGTCGGTCTTTACCGAGCCTCATCCTGTGCCCTGCCCTGCCCCGCCCCGCCCCGCCCCGCCCCGCCCCCTTGTCTGTAAGTTTGAGGACTATTTTCGATTTCTTGGATTTTCCCCTAGCTGTTGGCCTTGTATTTTAGTTTTGGACTGTTTTTCCTTTGTACCCTGTTTTTGTGTTATTAAAACTCCCAAGACCACTGCCTGCTTCCTCACCTGTGTCTGCGCTTGGGTCACGTTTTACACTCGTCGTGACAATTACTTAAACATTATACATTAAAGCATAACTTTAAGCTGTTCATTAAATGGGTTGTTATTAGACCTCCGTATTATTGTTGTTTTTTTCACCTATAGAAAAATAGATTATTATCGTTTGCTATTCATCACACCATAGTATTTCAGTTAGTAAGACCACAGGCTATGTATGAGCATTCATCATAAACTGACACAGGACATGATGCATGCTAGCCCTATGCCTGTTACACCAGCTTTTACATGTACTGTATGTGCACGCATGCAAGCGACAGCTGCACTGATTAACACTGTGGATACACACTAGACACAGTCAATATATTAATCCTCCTCCCCCACACTTCATTGTGATATGCACCCATGTCCAGAAAAACTATAACAGGCCGTACAGTACACATAATCCTATTTTCATTGCATTTAAAGGAATATCTGTCTAATGCAAAAGCATAGATACAGTCTCTGAACACAATCCTAAAAATAAATTCAATTATTTGCTATAAATTAATATGGTTCACTGACAAAATTGCTTTATGCGCCAAGTATATCCCAAATTGCATAGGTTGTCTGACCCTAACAGGTGCCAAAAGACAGACATAGGGGCTATAATCAAGCGTTCTCTGGACATGCCCACACAGCCCTGAGAAGAGGTCTAATTCTGCCACATTAACTCCAAACAAAAAGTATCTATCTTAGCTTTGTGAATTATGCTTGCATCATAATAAAATAATGGCATTGGATGACATTGTCTACTGTTGTGCACCCGATATAGATTTTAGTACTCAGGCAACAGGCATGCTCCGGCATCAAGCAGTCAATATTTATTCAGCTGTTGTATTCTTGGTCTAGTGACATGGGTGGTCTGTCACTATGCACCATGCTTGCATATGAAGGTCATTCCAATGTTTAATGTGCAAGAACCTGTGCCAAAATGTGTCAAAATATGGAAAGTTAGCAGTTAGCAAATCATTTATTAAAATACATCTACAGTATGTTATATTAAAAGAAAAATGTCAACCTGCATGTTTCATGTATAGAACACGCTAGGGAGATATTAATTACCCATATTTGAATATTTCAAAACCTAATTTGTTTCCTAGACTATATGCAGAACTGAAAAATACTATCAATGGTGAGAACAGTGACCATAGATGAAGGCTATCTACAGTACTACATCAAAGGTACGCTCCTTAATTGCATTATAGTGCCCCTAAAGCAAATATTTCCACCCCAGCTTACCATTTATGTTAGGAAGACAAAACACACGAAAGTGCACATGGCTGTAGGGGGAAGGGTAGAGAACAGTACATGCACTCCATGAATTTCAAACCATAACAACGTTATGGTTTGAGTCACGGATGGTACTCTAAAAAGAAAAATCATACAGTATGTGTCAGTTTGTTAGTTCATTCACTATGACCTCTATAATGCTTTCTGTGGTTTCAAATTGAAAGTGACAGGTTCTTGCACGTTAGGCATCAGATGTACCATGATTATATTGCCCTGTCTTTGTATTTTGTGGCATTAGAAGCTGTAACAGATGGCAATACACTGTTCATATATTAAAGCAGCCATAGCACATGTTAAATGCAGACTTGGTTCAGGGTTAGATATTGGGTCTGTGTATTCAAGCCTGGCATCCGATCTTATGAGCAGGACATGCTTGGAGGAAAAGGAAATGAGGAAATAAAGAAGAAACAGCAGGAGGCAGAGAAAAGTCAGGGCTGGGGTAGGAAGTGTGTGTGGTGGTGATGGGGTGGGGTGGGGGTCTGGAGAAGCTGCGGGGAGAGGGGGGAATGTGTCGTTCTACTTACATTTGCAGCCATTGTCCCATAAATAGCTGGACAGACACTCCCGACATTTAGGCCCTGTCGTGCCCTCCTTACATTTACAAAATCCTGTGTCATTACAGCGATCACTGACTGAGCCAAAGGGATTACAATTACAGTCTGAAAAAACAAGACACACACATACACACACACACTAGAAACAGGCCTGCAGTACTTTGGCTTTGCAGAGCATTTAGTGAAAGCATGAACCAAACCCTCAATCAATAAAAAGCTCTGTAAAAGCCACTGTGTATCGTTAACTGGCAAAATCCTTGAAATATGCTGCTCAAAAGCTTAAAAAGCTACTATCAAATGTAATGGAGATATAATGGGAAAGGGTATGAATGGAGATACTTTATACACTGAAGGTATATGAACTGAGCAAACAAGAAAAGCTTAATCAGTATTTTCTAGTTAAGACAGACATGGTTAACATGTCAATCCCTGTATTGTTTTTAACATTTGATTATCATTCAGAAGAGACAGAGGTTGTTGGCGATAACAGACAGGAAGGAATAAAGATATTAAATGAGAGGAATAAGTGACAGTATCAGCAAGGGATTAATGAAAAAGCAAAGACAGACATATTGAAGTTACCGAAAATAGTTTTAATATGATAAGAATGGAAAAAATATTAACCAAATTTAACATGGTTGTAATACTGTATGCTCTTTTTGTCTCCAGCCTTTAGAATGCCATGCTTGAAACTACAGTTTAGGAAAAGACAAGAGGAAAAGAAAGGTACTGCCAAAGTGGTGGATGCTCGACTTAATTATGTGATTAAAAAGGCCTTGCGACATTAATTCCCTAAGATAAATCTATGAGTCTATATAAGTGTTTAGGAATTTCTGAAAACTTCATAAACACATGTAAAATAAACAGCAAACTTTTATGGAAAAGGCAGAGTGATAACCTACTAAATAAACGTGGGGATTGGGCAATATAACCACAACTACAATGTAACCAAGCGTCAAGACATTGGCCACTCAGGTGAACTATAATCAACTGACCTTCTAGTCAAAATGATCCCTGATTTGACAGGCCTGAGTGTGTGATGACATTGCACCTTCTGTGGGGGCGGGGTTTGGGGGTCAGTCAGAGAAAGAAGGATGATCGCAAGTTTAGCCAAAGCTAACACCTCTGTGACTCTAATGTCTTGTGATGTGTTTCAGCTGCTGTCCCTGAGGCCATGCCTTGTATATGACATATGCACTTGACTACTGCTATGACTTCTATGCAACGTTTCTCTCGGAGCTTGTCAGACTTTCCCCTCCGGGCTCCCCAACGCACCTGGCAGTGAACACACTTCACTCTCTCGCGCAACACTCCGGCTTCAGGAACCGAATGGATATAATACCTAAAAAACTGAACTGTGATGCACAGATGACATAGAGTAGGGATGTCTAATTGGCAAAGTATTATTATTATTATTCTTAGTTTTCTAAAGCTCTAAAGCTCTAAAGAACATTCATAGTGCAGATGAAGATGTTTAAAACAATGTCAAGATAGGCAGCATAGACATTAAAAGCTACATGCTCGTCTAAAACAACATTGAATCGAATGTACCTTATAAACCCCAAAATTGGTATGGAAATAATCATACCAATCATAGCGTATTGATCAACAGGATCGTCATGTAAAGCTATGTAGTGTGTGCCATTTTCAAAGCTAGCATTAGTTTTACATCATGGGTCGTCAATTACTGGAACTGGTTTTGTTTGCAAAATAAAAGCAGAAAAACGATATGAAGCACAGTGAAAAACATGTGTCAGAAACACAGTGATGGGATGATGTGGTGAAAAACCAGATGCATGTAAGATGGCGTCAAGACACAAGGTGATAACTGTGTGCGTTTGTGTATATACAGCGTTTGTGTCAGAAAAAATATTGGAACTGATAACAGTTAAAGAAGTAAAACTAACCTATGCACACATTTTCATCATCCAGCTCGGCGGAAGTATTGCGGAAGTAGCCCAGCTTGCACAGCTGACAGTGCTGCCCCCTAGTGTTGTGCTTACAGCTGACACAAATGACGGTGTTTAGCAGTTCGATGTAGCTGCAACGGTTGGAGTGCCGAAAGCATTCGCAGTCTTGCAAAACAGGGGAGGCGGGAGGAAAGAAATGAAAAGAATGAGTGAGAGAGAGAGAGAGCGAGAGAGAGAGAGAGCGAGATAGAGAGACGCAGAGAAGGAGAAACGCAACAGTTTTTGTCTGAGTCGCTGCGGTGTTGGCGATACGGCGGCGTTCATAGCGGAATGTTAGCGAGACATCACAGCATGCAATGGAGTGTGGCAGAGAATGATGTAGGGTCCATGGGGGAAAATGGACGAGATGGAGGATAATTCATGAACCGTCTGGAATGAGTACAGGCGGTTAGATACAGTACAACATCACATTTAGTAAATAAAGCACGGCGTAAGTGAGCATCAAGACAGGCCACAGACACACTATAGCAGATGATGACAAAAGTGGTCAGAAATGACAGTGAAGGGAGAGATGATGGCAGGGGGACTTTTATTCGATTTTTTTATTACCCCAGATTCCTTGTGGGGTAGTTTGGAAACCGGTTTCTTGCTCAGGTCTTATGGGTAATCCTAGTTTTAAGTAAGAGAAACGTTAATAATCCTGTTCGACTCCACAACCCTCTGAGATGCAAATAGAATGGACATAAATTGGGGAATAGATGGAGTGGATAAAGATAGGAAGACCTTTTTCCAAAGTCACACATCATGCTGTAACTCTCATTGGCAGTCTTGTCCTAAGGGGGTATCACCTTGAGTGACACCTGGCCGACCCAGGCTCATTTCCCCCCAAAGTGAGTATCAATCTCTGTCGCTGAAACTGTCAGTCAAAACTGGACCAGATGTGCCCTTTAAGCCTAACAGACAGACGTTCTGACCGTCCACCCACAGAGATGGGGCCAGTGGGGGCTTTTGTCCAAGAGATGGCGGTTATTAAAGGTCTGTATTGAGGTCAGGTCTCGCTGTTCAGTCACTAACAGCCAGACAACTCTTCAAAATGAAATAGCAGCAGTCGCCCAGCTTACCATAGCCTATAGCGGCGGCTGTTAAAGTGTAAGCGAAGTTAGTGTCTGCATCAGCTGCCCAGCTGTCCCAAAGACATAGGCTACTCTCAGAAGACAAATAATCTCTCCATTCCGGAAATAGGCTAAGGTCATAAATCATTGAGTCCTCTGAAAACGATTCCTCAAGAATAGTTGTAGCCAGCAACACCTACTTATTTTTGCACTGCACTCCATAAACAATTTTAGAATGTTCAGAACGGATATCATATAAACAAATAGCTTAAACTGTTTAATTTGACTCATATATTGCAAGCTATCAATCCCAGGTGAGAGTTGAGAGACTTGGATACAAAGAGCTCTTTGGACAATCATAACTGACATTGGCATTGTATAGGATTGGCTGGTGGTGAGTCAGGGATGGAAAACTGCACAAACACAGTTCATATCCTGTTCATAAAGTAAGGTTCCACGGGTCACATAAGCTACTATATAAATAAAAATAATAATAAATTAAAAAAACATGGTATTGCCATTAAAACAAGGAATGTAATGTCAGAATTGAGAGTACTGAACATACCACATAATCAAACTTTTGACAATAAATAAGCATATATAGTGATGATTAAAAGTGGTGTTTGAAAACAAATGCCACTGCATTGAATGAAGTTGGATGTACCCAACAGTATTGATTACACAGGAAATAAATTAAAAAAAAAACTAGCAATGCCCTCTTTAACCATGGTTCCTTGAATTGAATCAATTAGATGTTTTGTTATAAACTTCCAAGGGTTTTTGTCCTTCAACACCTTAGTTTTGGCAAGAAGGTAGTCATAACTTCAATCATAGTGCTTACATTTACTGTAGGATGTATGATGAAACATGATAATGTTTCTGTGGTACATGTATGTGCAGTGCCTGCGCATCATATAACATCTGCAACACGGATTTAACTGAGATTAGCCTGACATCCATCTGCATGAAACTGCTGTGAAATCACCGTCTCTGTTGCTGTGAATAAGATTCACTGAAAGCTCCGCACCTAATTCCAATTGAGTGGGATGCCATGAACGGTGTCCGTGTGTGCATAGACAGTGAATGCAATGACTGCTTAATAGGATAATGGGTTGCATCATGTTGCAACGCAAGAGTCCTCCGAGTACACAAAGACTTCAAATTCTCCGCTAAAGTTGCCAAAAGCATTTATCACAAACCAGAGATATGAGCACAAAGGTATATGCTTGTTCGTTGTTCGTTAGGGGAAACCCAGGACTGGGTTTGGGGGAGAAAACTATTACCAAAGTCTACCAAAAAAATTCTCGTATTCTTATCTACCATAGAGTCAATTTGAGCAGACCTTACCAACAGTTTGAGGCGTGTGTATCTGTGAAAAGATAGGATTGTTGCATAATCGTGGTTGCCTACCTTCTTTTCGGTTTGCGACACCTAGAGACGACACATTCGGCCGAACTGCATGCAATTGAAAGAAACCAGGAGTTATTCATGTGTGCTGGGCTGATGGATATCTGGATGCACCACACAGAGAGTCTACAGGGGGACTCCATGGACATAAGACCACTGGAAGCACGGACATGTCCAAGGTTTCCAAATCACTAGGTCAAGGAACAGGCTATGATTGCGGGGGAGGGACAGGCCTAATGGGCCTGAAACGTTGTATGTAATTGTGCGACTTCTATGGGCTGGTCGCCATCCGCCTACAGTCATTTCACCAGCAATGGAAAGTGGAAGGACTTCAACATTAGGAAATGATAACATCTTATACTTGAATTTCTTTCTTAAAGGTGGCAGGTTTATCATTTATGCAAGCGGTTTAGAAAACTAAGACGTTCGGGGGCATTTTGTTTAATTCATCACATTGATTTGTTAATCAATAACTAATTACAGTGTATTTCTGCTTGAGGAATGACAATGAATAAATAATGGCATGCATTGGGACTTACAATGAAGGGCCAGTGTGTGTAGCATAACCTCAGAATTACATACAAGTCGGTATTTCCGTATCAGGGAAATACTGCATGGTTGGAAATGGAGGGGACTGGTGTCAAGCAAAAGGCAAGGAATATGGTTTTACGTTTCTCCAGCATGCCCCTTATCTGGATCTTGGTTTCACTATCAGTTAGTCCCCGTGTGTGTCCTTGCGGTATTGAGATTTCTGAATGGTAAAGTCTTGGGTGAATAATCTCCAGTGGTTTTTAGGTAACAGCCTATAACCATATTGGAATGAGTGTTATTTGTAATTCTAATTTATGTATGCTGTCTACACATTTTGTTAGTCACAAAGGGGAATGTGATTTTCCAGCTACTGTACAATAGCTTCAAGCTATGTATGCCTCTCTGACTCAATGACTCTCAAATGCTTGTAACAATAATCATCATATCACTTAAACAAATTTGAATGGTAATTCAGTAGTAATTTCAGTTAACAACTAAGTGAATTCTGTGTTTGTCTCAAGTCAAGCGTGTAGTAATTTCTCTATAGTGGTATAGATAAATTACTGTTCTATTGCTGTAAAAATATCAATGAAAGGGAAATTACACTCCATGTCACCTCATGTAAACCTCAAATATTTTTGATGTCTTTCATGAAACCAAACAAGTTTATTAAATAAAATGAACATGTCTTGACATTAATGTTCTGGCTTGTATTTAGAGCAGAGAAAATGAAGAAAATATGAGCAACAATAGAAAATGTGCATTATTAAATCAAAAATTAAATGAATATGAACAAGATGTTAAAATAAGCATATTTTAAATTATGATTCTTTTACTGGGTTTAAATACTACACTGTGCATCTGTGTTGGATTACTTATTTTTGCTATAGGCAAAATCCAGGTAAGGCGATCTAAACGAGTACTGACAGATTTTAATCAATGCCATACCCATAATGAAAAGCAATCTTGCAGAGCCAGAATTGTTTTTTAAAATATTAATTTCCTTTTAATGGTCTGCATTAGGCAATTCGGCTTGGTTTAATAAACTTGAAATAGAATTGAGAAAAGTCAATAAGGAATTCAATTACCTTCAAACAACAGCTTGAAAAGTGCAGCACTTGTTTGTGTTTTCATCTAGTTAGACTTGGACCTGTTCAAGGACGTCCAAACCGTTTTTTTGTCTTTTAAAGATACATACATAAATACATTGGCCCATTATCTTTCATGTGGTTACCAAAAGTGCGGGCTGTTTAGGGTTTCGGGAATTGCTGTGGGAAGCTGTAGCAGTAGCTACTTGAGAGAGCTGTGAATCCCTGCGGGCCAATCTGGATTTGGGAGTGCAGTGTGTTCTTTCAGTGATACCCCCCCCCCAAACACACACACACGTACACACACTCCTCCCACACTCACACACAGGTGCGTAAAGTCTCTCAAAAGAAGAGGACAGCCATTTTGGACATGGTCTGCCTGATGTCTAGGTTGGTTGGTGGGGGGTTGTGTGGGAGACTGATGTGCAGCATATGTAAAATAATGGATGCACGGCATGCAACAACACTGAGGTCCGCGCAGGCCATGCAAGTGGGTGGAGCAGACATCGAAGAGGATCCGAGGTGGTGAGGGTGGGCGGGATGCGTTCCCCGTGTCCCCTTGGCTACATGCTCATTTCTGCTCGCTTCAAGTGAAATTCCTACATTTCACATTTGACTTTTTGTGAAATGCAAAACGTGCCTTCTCTAAAATCTAAACTGTGATTATTTACAGTCATTTTCAAATGAAATATTTGTAAACACGCAGCTATGGTTCGAATTTTGTGCCTTTTTTGTCCCCATTTGGCCCAATTATCCTACAGCTATTTGCTGAAATATTATATTCATATTCAATGCACTGAAATGTCCCCTGCCGAAACCCTTCAGGATTCGGCCCTGATGTCTGGGAGGAAAGGGAGGATAAATCTGCTGATGCCTTACCCTAGCTAGCTAGCACAGAGGGTACTCACTTAGACCGAGGGACAGCCATGGAGAATCGAGCAGGACTGTGAATACATTTCGACTTGTTGGGTGCAGTCGCACGGCTCCTGTATCACACCGCCTTCCAAGCAGCGGTAACGTGAGACATGGCACCTCACCTCTATTCCTCCTCCTCCTCCTCCTCTTCCTCGTCCTGTGGGGCTACTGGCTGACAAAGATAATATGGCCCCGGCGCATGTGGCTTATATTAAAATGACCTCCTGTGACATTATGCAGCCAGAGAGGTCTTGGCACTTTAATATAGTCTAGATGCCATTTATTTATAATGCATGGAGGAGACAAAAAAACCCAGTGGCATTTAGTATGCAGAGCCGGGCGAGAATTATCTGGCCGCGTCTGGCTAAGGTAAATTAATATGCCCTGCGTTATAACAATACAGCCCTTGGATATTGCTTATATGGCTGTTAAGTCAACACTTGATGAGCGATTCTCACAATAAAATGATTGGAATCAGAAATGAACATTTAGCGACAAGCGGACATTGGGGAACTGCGGGTGGGGGCAGGTGTGGCGATGCGAGGAGCAAAGCGTCGAGAGTTCTTATAGTGTGGCTCCTTTTGAAATATTTTTACTTACTAACTGGACCAATGCTATTAGGAATACCTGCAGGAGAGAAAGAGAAATAGAGAAATGTCGATGTCAGGGGAAGAAAATATCGTCATATGAACATAAATAACATTACTATACATTTGCGAGAATTAAAAGGAAAATTATAATGCATCGTTATTGCTAATACTAACATTATTAGTAGTAAACTTAAAACATGCATGACTTTTCATAGAGGATGCTTTAAGGCCCCTTAATATCTTGGTCACACATAAAACATTCAAAATAATCATGGATGGCAGACTAGAGGATGAACATGTCATAACTTGCTATCTTTCTGTCCCTCCATTAGCCAATCCAATGTGCCAGACAGCTGCTGAGCACATAATACGTCCTGTCTCATCCCCATAGCGACCAAATCTTTCCTATACCGGGATATTGGTTGGCGATGGATCTGAGGGGATTGAGTTGTACTATGCCTCTGGCTTCTGGCTCCCAATAATTTAATCTGAACAGACCAGCAACAATTTAGAACTTTTTCATATAAGCAATATCAGTTTTGATGCTATTTATCACTGGTGGAAGTAACAGTGATACCGCCTGCTACCTTTCATGAAACCCTTCCCATTGGC
This sequence comes from Percopsis transmontana, assembly GCA_025447815.1. Lineage (NCBI taxonomy): Eukaryota > Metazoa > Chordata > Actinopteri > Percopsiformes > Percopsidae > Percopsis > Percopsis transmontana. The sequence goes on from JAOEHI010001881.1 coordinate 10,281, forward strand.
AGTTAAAGGTGCAAGAAAACCAAGTCGTTTGATTTCAAACAGGTGTGGTTGGTCCACCAGAGAGGGTAGGCAGAACTAAACATTGACATTATCACTTACCATTTACTAACCTTAACATTAGGTAGACTGTAAAATTCAAGATGTTTGATAAATCTTTGACTATATTTCTTAAATTAAAAACTACAAAAATGTGATTGTTTGTACCAAAGTACTGTAACTTGAGAATACATACATAAATCATTTGTATAGACCTATCTGCTCAATAATACTTGAAATTGAACTCACTTTGGTTAAAAGCAACTGCTAAATGACCTAATTGTATTATATTATCCCTTGTGCTTAAATTCAGCATTTTGAAAACGTTGTTTTGGTTTGAAACTCAAAAACCACATCCCACTCAGACACCTAAATGTTGACCGGAACACACTCCTCTCTACTCCTCCCCCATTGGCTCTCATAGGCTCATTCCGTTCTCTACGCTATTCCTTCACTCACCTGTACAATTGTGCTTCAAAAATAAACAATGAGCTAGGGTTCAGGGGGCGCTATAACACATCTGCCCGTCTATACTGTAGCTGTCGTACACATAAAAACGACAGCTACACATAAAATTCACATAAAAAATACCCCCCTTAAAAAAATTAAATAAACTAAATAAAAGGGAGTGGATCTCTTTAAGAGGCAATTACTGGACTAATTTAGAGAGCTAGAAGTGAGGAATAGAATAAAAAAATGTATTAGCGCTAAAACACTTTAAACAGTGTTGCTCAAAACTAACCGATGGTGTGTTTTACTGTAATCACACCAACAAATAGCTGTAAAAATACAGCCAATGTGTATACAGTATTATATACCCTTGAATACAGTATTTTAAAAGGGTATTTTAAATACAGTATTTAAATATAGGTGTATATTTTTTTTTCTTCAAAAATGGTTATTTTTGTTAGTTAAAATAGTTTTCTATGTGTTTTTATTTACATTTCTTTTTTTTTTTTTTTTTTTTAGAACAGAATACAAACTTGTCTTTGATCTCGTCTCTCGTCTTAGAGAGCACATGGAGTGGTAAGTAAGAAAAGGACACTTAAATCATCAGTGCATATTTTACTATTTAAAGAATTATTAAGATTCATTTAAATTCTTTATTGATCATTGTATGTTGTTTAAATATCAGTAGTCATGGATGTATTATAAGAACTAGCAGTATATTGCCAACGTGGATGTATAATGTCAACATATTTTTGCTTTGGGGCATGCTTGACATGACATTGACGGTATTAATATAAATATCCCGTGGAATTACTGAACGGAACAGATCACAGGGAATAAAACAGAGGTGAGAATTATACCTTTTCTAAAACAGACACAGAGGAGGATGAACCAGAGGACACATAATTAACACTCCAACGACAAATCCAACGGGGAAGCGGTCCCGAAAGATGTTTCAACAGGCCGTGGAAAACTACGGAGCTGACAGCAGAAATAAACAACCTCACTGATCCAAAAGACAGAGGTGAGGCATTTCACAATATACCCACGATGGACCCCACGCTACATGGTGACATCATAAAGCTCTATGGTACCCAAAAGGACAACAACAATACGACAGTGTAAGCAAAAGCCTGAATAATATGAGAGACTGTTGACATGGTTTGACAAACACAGCGGCCTGGTAAAAACCAACAGTGACAGTCCGTAACTCTGCATGGGAGGGAAATTAAACACACTTCCCCATAAAGGCAGAAGTTTGTAACATCATGAAAAATGCTAGCTAGGGCTGGGGTGATTTTGGTTTGCCAGAGGTAACTAAACACACATGCTAAAGCAGTGGCTCTTAACCTTGTTGGATGTACTGAACCCCACCAGTTTCAAATGCGCATTCACCGAACCCACCGAAGGGGGGCGTGTC
>JAOEHI010001884.1:0-12181 GCA_025447815.1 Percopsis transmontana
GCCCTCTGTTTGTTTTTGTTCCCGTGTGTGTGTGTGTGTCCAGAGAGAGAGAGAGCGAGAGAGAGAGAGAGAGCCATTCCGGGCAGTTCTTTGCTGAACTACAGACACACACACACACACACACACACACACACACACACATATTCTTTCCCACACTGAGACACAAAACATATTCCTGCTCAAGGGACCGACGGCAGGAGGCAGGATTGGAGGAGGATTGGTGTGTCTAAGCTGTGTGTGTGTGTGTGTGTGTGTTATCCTCTTATCCCCAGTGTTGTGAGCAGGGGCTAGCAGCTGCAGGGAGTGCAGGCCGCCTGATAATGCCGTCTTAATCTTGTTACTCAAAAGAGAGTCATGAATTTTAATTCCTCCAAAACACACACGCACACACGTGTTTGTGCACGGGTGTGGTATGTGCACGCGCAACTCTCTCTCTCTCTCTCTCTCTCTCTCACCCGTGTAAATAGTGACCCTGCTGTGTCCGTCCCTCTCTCGCTCTCTTTTTGTCTCTCTCTTTCCTTGCTCTCTGGGTGTATCCTCCTCATCCGCTCCCCTCCCCTCCCGCTCCCTCTATCTTCCCGCTCTCCTCCATCATCACTCCTCTGTTTATTCGAGCCTGGCGTTCCTACTCCTCTCTCCACCCAGCCAGCCAATCCCTCCTTCTCTGTTTCCTAATCCTGCGGAGAGAGAGAACACCGAGACGTCCGCTTTATCGTCCTCCTCTCCTCTCCTCTCCTCTCTTCACCCACCTTTCTCTCTCTCTCTCTCGCTCTCTCTCTTTCCCCCTTTTCTCTGCAATCTGTTTGTGGAAGCTGGGAATTAACAAGTAGAAATATTGTGTGTGTGAGAGAGAGAGAGAACCAGAGAGAGTGACATAGATGGACAGAGAGAGAGAGAGAAAGGTAGAGGCGAGAGTATAGTTGTGAAATAAATGAATTGCATGCTGGCAAATGGCGGAGGCGATTTAAGAAGGGAAAAAAGAAAACCAGGGAGGCCAAGAGCGGATTTGTCTAGCCACCCATGAAGCTGATTAGGCCGGCTGCGATCAGGAGGAACAGCTTTGCTTGTTAAACTTTTCACCTCTTAGCGTAGCTCTCTGGGCTACGTTACGAATCCCAACTCCCCACCCACCCCACAACCCGCCCTCTGCTGTTTTTTGGCCCCTCCCAGTGCAATTTGAATGAGATTGTGACCCCATTCTGGTACCAGCAGAGCCAAGGCCAGGCAGGTGGCGTTTAACTTTCACCGGCCAACGCCTGGAGAGCTGACCAGTGTGAGATAACACACATTTGATAAGCAGTCAGTCGAAATTCAGTCTATATGAGATTAGATTAACAATAATTGCACATGATACTCTCCATTATAACGCACAAAAACTCTCACACAACACATACATGCTGCACAAATTCTCCCTCTCTCTTACACGCACAGTGTTGGAGAAGCCACATTGAAATTTAGCTTGTCAAGCTACTCATGATTTAAAGTAGCATGCAAGAGACTAAGAAGTAGCTTAACTACATTAAGGCTACATCAACATTCTGACCAAGAGTAATCTTTTAAATTTTATTTTCTCTTGTAGCTACAAAAATAAATGTACAATATGAGAGAGCTTGTGAATCAATAAGGTTTGACTATGAAGCTTAGGAGTGCAATTGGAACACAATGTTGGCTTCAAAAGTTCAAATTAAGTCTCTACATCACACGATACCCGCCTTTATCACATGAAATGGGCTACATATAAGCAACTTGCAGGGATTAAAAATAGAAAACAATATAGCGGCTAGCCACTCAGCTAGCCGCTGGTTTTTGGCTAAAAAATATCTACTTTTCACTTTTCGATTCACCTCTTTGTCAGGGCCGAATCAAAGATGCTAGCCATTAGGTTTTTTTGGAAGCAGAATTTTTCTTGAATAGCACTGGCCGGATACAGAGGAGAAAATAGGCAGGTGCAATCAATCCCCTCATTTTCTACAAAAAGGATGGAAAGGGATATAGAGAGAGTGCACAGAGTGAATAATTGAATGAGGAAATGATAGCCGTCTCCTGTTCAGATGAGCAAATACCAAACCATTAGTAACGGGGAGTTTACCGTATTTGTAGAAACCATTGGGTTGTACTGAACAGTATAGGAATCCAGTGCTGGCTTACTTTTGACCTTGTGTTTCTCAGTCTTACAGTATTTCACACTCGTAACACATGCACGAGTACGCGCTTGCATAGACAGACCTACTGTAGCCTATACTAAACTTACTTTCATAAGGCCCAGAACATTTGGCCAGACACTTGTTTGAGCTGATTACCATGCACATGCCCAAACCTCCAAGTCCGCTTAAGTGGGCGCTGAAAGGGCACCACATTGGCATCCCATGAAGGTGTGTGTGCGTGTGTGTTTGTTTGTTTGTTTGAAGAGAGACAGAGGGAGGTTGGTGAATAGGTATTATACCTGTTTGTTTATGCGAACGTACATGCCAGATCTTGACGATTTAAGGTCCAATAAGCAGTTTTTCAGGCGGTTCTTGGACTGTATACTGACACCTGCAGGAATCGATGTAGCTGTACCAACGCTAACCATATCTGTATACATGGGGACCTCAATCATATTCATTTGAATGTATTATTAGTTAGTTCACACTTTATATAAAAGGAATACCTATTGCCCCACTGCTATTGTTTTACTCATGTTGAATTTAAATGTATCTAATACGTTTAAGTAGTTTTTATTTGAGGATGTGTGTTCCTGTGCCTAAACAGTGTCATTAGTATGACATATAATGAACATATAACATAGAACAAATAATATGAACATATAATATGTACATAGTATTTTTCTGTTTTGCTTGTTAGCACATGTATAATAGCTTTAATATTACCATTAATATTGGGATCTTGGGATCTCACCATAATAAAAAAAACAATTTAGTTATCGCTTTGTAAATAATTGGGAAAATATTAAGTTCGAGTACTCATATATTTACTGTGTACGCGTCCACTGTTGCTAATATTGATATCAAATATATTCTATACAATTCTATAAAAGAGAATCAGATATCAGTTATGTCTGTTATGTTAATGCCTTGCTATTTGTGTGTATTTCAGATGCAGAGCGAGGGGAAGGGGGCGTACGATGAGAACATCCACTACCCTCTCCTCCTTACCCTGACCAAGGAAGCCCCGCTTGCCAGCCACGCTCAGTAAAGCAAAACAAGCACACACTCACCAAGCTTCTCTACACGCTTTTGCACATTTTCAGGGTTCCTGGTTGTTGATATAAATATGCAACAGATATTGCAAAAAGTTTATCTCATTGTGGTCAAAGGGCACCTAAATAGCTCTGTTGCAGTATTAGAATAGTCTTGGTTATCCCAAGTCTGGTTTTCATAATGGGTTCAAGGGCACATAAATAATGTTCATACATAAATATGGTCAGTTGATTGAGCACAACAGCTAGAACGTCCTAATTAATATGAAACACTAAAATTATATATTGTATGCTAGCTAGCATGCATGACTCCCATTCCAAAGGCGTGGAGATAAAACAAACTCTATTCTTATTGCTGACGAACAGACATTTTATTCATTGCAGGTTCCTGACAACCCACTGTCAGTAGTGAAGGGTGGAACTCTTAGTATTCAACAAAATACCTAGTCTGTCTTCTTGCTAGTCAGGATTGCAGTATATTTCAAATGAATGCGATCTGGTATCGATTCCGGTACTCCAAGGAAATGTTTGTTCACTCACTGCCTTGTGAATATTATGAGCGGGGGAGACATCATAACCAACACTAAAATCCAAACAAAGGCCAAACCACAAAAGATACTGGAGGAAGAAGATGGCAACATGTGGAAATTGTAATTTACTACATGTTGAACCCAATGCTGACGCATTCACCGTACAGAATATATTAGGAACATGTGGCGCCAACAAAGGAAACGCAGCATGGGATGCATATAAAAAACACCCAACATAGTTGACCAGTTGTAGATAAAGGTGTATCGGGCAAGGCGCATTTTTTAACTAGTTCTTTTTGCCAGCTGTTGCACAAACTCCGGCAATGGAAGCCAAATGGAGTTCTCGCTCCTCTGCAAACACACCGAATTCCGTTTCATTTGAAGTATGCTGTGGCCTTTAGAACAGTTATTCAGCCTTTGAATAGCTAAGCAGGTGTTGAGCTATACAGCTAATCATTCTTAAGGCAGCTAGCTACCATACTAGGCAGACAAAGTCTGTCTTCAGAGACAACAGTAAGGTTTTTTTTAAATAAAATGTATCAAATGTGTTTTGAATGCCATGGGGGGGGAAACAATTTTAAATTAAAAATTAGTCAAAATATATGTGGATTTGCTCCATTGTAAAGTTGCCAAGCATTGTGGGACAGTTTCGGTGCACACTTGAACTTTATTCTTTCATTCACATTCTAAACTTAACATTCTAAACTAATGTACTAATATAATTCTCTTAGTTAATAGACTAACTAAGGGAATTTGGACACGGCTGAGTAATTTAACCAGTCAATTAGTACTATGTGTAACCAGCCAGTATTCCAGTACCACTGTGTTCTTGGCTCAAAGCCATTTCTCCTTTGCATCCTAAATGCTATATCTGTTTTTATTTACCCCTGAGGGTATTAAGGGCATACTTTAATTACTTATAGCAGTATAACATTACTGTCATTCCATATCAGACTGCAAAGAGGGCCGTCTGTGTCTGTGATGTCAAATTATGTTGACTGTTTTACTGTCATTTAACATGGAAAGTGACCACAATACTGTGCGATAGACAAAAATGTGCGATGTGCAAACAAGGAATGGACTACTTTGTTCCCTCCCACCAACCATTCATAATTGGTTTATTCATGTATTGGTTTTCTTCTAGATATGGTCTCAGAAAATTATCTACGAGTTTACAATTCTCCATGAAACTAATAGCCTCAAAAGCTAAAATTTGCAAAGTAGACCAGTCCTCAATTTTCTTATTTTTTTTCTTATCTCTTGTGTCTAAATATTCAGCATGACCACTGCTTTTGTTCATCTGTGTTCCGTGAGCACCAAACACTAGCTTGCAGGTCACACAAGCCTAAAGTTGAACACAGTAATTTTTCAGTAATGTTTGACGTGTCTGATTCACTGTGCTCTACTAAACACTCTATTGTCTAGAACTTTTGTATCTTGCATTTTCTCTAAAAAAATATTGCTTAAAACCCCTGTACACTGGTGTTTTGAGTTAATATGGCTAATAAGACATCTTGAATCACATCTCCTTGACTCTCCTGTTGCACCTGTTATGATGGGAAATCTCTTCATGATTGGGTTTTTTGACCGATTTGCCAAAATAAAAACTTCCAGGGGTTTAAACTCATTTTTATTTTCATATGTAAACGTGTGTGAAATGTTTTCTCACTTTAAATATGATGCATTGTAAGGGTCTGTGTTCAACGTCACAGGAAATAATTACAGGTTTATTTATGTTGCATTCGGAAGTCTGTAGTTCAGAGTTGGTAGTTCCCACTTCCGAGCTAAATGTGTTCCATTGTATTTGTTCAGACAAACATGGACGCCCGCAGCAAAGTTGTGTTTATTTTTTTTATTTATCTAGCAAAGATGTCTAGCTAGCTACACGCTACCTGACAGCTGTGTCATGGATAAACAAAAATTTTAAATGATGGAAACAGGTTGCTGCAACAAGTATGTTATCATGCATTATAACATAACAGTTACAGTATGTACTTTAGATCAGTGGTTCTCAACTGGTCTACCCTCAGGACCCATATTTATCCTTGTCATTAAGTCACAACCCAAAAATAATTTATTTCACAAAACAATTTGCGCAGTAATCCACAATGTCTAAATGCACTATTCATGTATGTACAGGGTAGGATAGTCTAGTGGTCTAGGTCTAAAAATTTAAGTAAAAAAATACTTTATGACGGAGCTGAAGCACAGGTCCGACCCAGCTCGCGACCCACTTTTGGGTCGGGACCCCCCAGTTGAGAAACACTGCTTTAGATAAAAGTTAGATCTGTTTTCAGGTAGAAAAATCTATGCAGAGAACCTGGAAAGAACACTTTCCCATGTTTGCAGCTATGTTGCTGTGACATAAGGTTTATTTATTTCGGAAAACCTAGGTAAGAGAACTCTTACCCAAAATTCTGATTTAAATGAACTTTTCCGAGTAGGAGGGCGAGTCCCCATGCCTTTCAGTATACACGTGCCAGTACCTAACTAATATGTTTAATGTATAAGCTACTACCAACATCTTCGGATGAACTAATCAAATCCACGCTGAAAGCCATGACCATAATACCGTCCCTAACTGTGACTGCATCCTAAGTGTGATGTCATCCCTATCTGCTGTAAAGTTACCATTGTTTTCAGTGATGTCACCTCGATGCACTCTGATGTCACCACTGATTAATGCCTCGTCACCATGGCAACGCTGCGATCGGTGCTGGCAATGACATCACCTCTGTGCACTGTGATGCTATAGTTATCGCATACAGCCATTCGGTCTCTGCTCACCGCGATGCAATACTGCGTGTTATGAAACCACAGCTGCTTACTGTGACATCACCAGATGAAGAACCATTAATAGTATATCAGGGTATGTCGCACCACGGTACTGCCACTTAGCTTGAATAAAAGGTGTTGACTGTACAATATGTAAGCCATCAGCCATGCTAACATTCTGAAATGACCATAATCAGCACATCCAACCTTTACTTCAGTATAAAGCTAATTAACTCCCATTTACATTAACTGCTCTTTATTTACCACTTGTCACTATAGCGAAACACTTCACCAAATGTGTTTTCATTGAAATGGTGGGAACCATGATTCAATATTAATGAATAAAAGATGTTGATATATACCGTATAAATGCTCCTCTTGTGAATTAATTCATAAATTAATAACCATTTATGTGATCTATAGTTAGACATTTTCCATGTAACATGAGTGAAACTCTTTATTTGTCCTTTCATCCTGTGTTACAGTAGATGCTTATGAATGTAATAAAGTTTCCTTCAGGCCCAGATAAGCTGTGACCTCTGTTTCCACCACGATGACCTCCTGCAGACTAAGCCGGTACCATGCAGGGACACACACACACACACGTATGTATACACATATCAGGTCCAGACCACAGTCTACCACTCTGTAGGAAGAGAACAGAGAGGGACGGAGGGAGGCAGGATGGGGGGGAGGGGGGTTGGGGACTAATCCTGCAGACTCACGGTCGTGTTGATCGGGCGTTGAGCCCCACCCCTAGTGGCCTGCCCTGGCACCCCATTTAATGAGAATGTATTTTGATTCGTTTGTGCATATAAAAAAAATGTGTGCTCCAACGTTTAATTTCTCAAACCGAGAAATTAAATGTTACGTTTTTTTACAATGGCGTGATGTCACTCGTCAAGTAAATAACGTTTAATAAACGAAATAAATAATAATAACAATGCGCATATGTTAATTTGCATGCACAAATGACGCACACATGATTCAGACATCTCAGGAGTCATTTGGGCTTTAATGAGGTGCTGGGTGACGCTATGTTAACGTTTAATTTCTCTAAAACGGTTTGAGCACACATTTTTATTTTGCGTGCACAAACTAATTGGAATGCTTGTATTCACATTCTCATCATAGGGGGTGCCAACTTCACGGAGGTGAGGGAATGAGCCAGTTCTCTATGAATTCAACCAATTGAACGAGGGGAGAGAAGTCTGTGTGGAGGAAACATAAAAGAAAGGAGAGAGAGCGAGAGATTGAGAGACAGGAAGATTGACTGGTCGAATGAGTGATAGAAAATAGAGAGAGAGTGGTCCCTGCTCGACACAAGGGCCCCATTAACTTGACCACTTGCCCTTTGCACACAAAGGCAGGGCCGGCCCACCGCCCCTCCCACCCAATTATCCACGATTAAGCTCAGTGCATCGCTCAGAGATAGAGGGGAGAGAGAGTACGGGGCCAGTGAAGAAAGAGTCACTGTGGAAGGAGGGAGAGGAGGGAGGGGGAAGCAGCGGGAGAGAGAGCCACGCAGGAAGTGAGGGATGAAAAACAGAGTAACAAAAGGAATTAGGGTCAGTGCCGGTAACAGTTGGCTCGGAGACATTTGTGCAAGTCTGACTTTGTCCCATAAATTCCCCTTAACTTTCCCCTCGTTTTGGAGGGTCTTGAATGGGGAGGGACCCTCCCAAACAGAGCTATCTAGGGCTTAATAAGACTATCAAGAGAATAACAAGACTATGGGGCTACTACAACAAAATTAGAGGTGAACTAAGCAAGGTTTTACACTTTAAAAGACTTAATGTAGTTATAAATTGTGTACACCCATGTGAGGTGGAGATTTAAATAGTTTTGTTGGTACAAAATGTGCTATTTTCTTCTATATAGTGCGGCTATTGCAGTTCGCCATGTTTAACGATAGGGTTAGCTTTGGCCTAGCATCTATGCCATGTAAATATAAGTATACAGTCCAAGAATCACTGTTTTCGGGAGGGGAAACAGCTTATTGGAGCTTTGGAGCCTGCTTTGGAACATTAAAAATGCACGTTACAGTTTTTTTTTTTACTTTTAAATATATTTAATGCAAAAATATTGGTAACTTACATCTTAAATAGCAATTTTAATAAAATATTGGTTAATAAATGTCATAATCCATTATATGTGCATCGAACTAAAATAGTACCGTTTATATATGTATATGTTTTTGGATCACTCGTGAAAAACCTTCTGCAAACTTTCCAAACAAATCGCAGAGCCATCTTTGCCATCACTGGAGCAATTCATTCTAGGAAATATCATCTTACCCTTTGTTTTAGACCAAATACATGTGGTATTAGTACGTAGTTGTACTTTTTGAGCCCAGTTTTTATGCTTTATGGTGTTAAGCCAGGCATACGCGATGCATTTTTGGCTCGTTTTAAGGACGATTTGGCTGTCCCAGAGTTTGGATGACTTTTGACGTACAGCTACAAGCTATCGGAGGGTCCAATGAATTTCAGGCATTTCGGGCCTTGTGTAATGTGTGCGACAAAAAATTTCTGGTCGCACAGTGTATGTCCGGATTTAATATGTTGAAGTTACTGACCATTTCTGTATACGGCTTTAGATAAAAGCGTCTGCAAAATGAAATTGCAAATTGTAGCCTGTTCAGCATACAGTATAGCCTCTAGAAAATGGAGGGAACCTTGTGCCACATACGTGATCATATGGGTAAAATATTACACACACATCATATAGAACTACATCCTGCCACATGTTTGGTCTGTACTGTAGATAAACCCCTGACCCCACCCACCCCCCATGTGGGAAGACACACACACACACACACATGATGTGATCAGCTGCAGTGAGGTCATGTTGTGGCGACCTGTGGTGTTGATATACTGTAGCCTACTGAGCTAACATCCCTCGAGTCACAGACTGATTGTCACTGCCGCATGCCATGCTACCGCCAACAGCCTGTTGGCACACACACACACACACACACACACACATACAAACACACACACACACAGTGTTAATTAGCCAGTCAGGTGCTCAGTCAGTTAGCTTGCTACACTTTCTGTTGACAAGCTAGTCCATTGGTGGCAGAAAGTCACTCAAGATTAAATCAGATAAACAATGAACTTGTCCCTATACAAGATGTGTCTCTTTAGGCCTTCATTGTCACACACACACACACACACACATTATCTCTCTCCACCGGGGCCAACAATGGCACAGATGGGCTCAGGTGAACAAAGCACTGATTGTTTGACCTGCGTGCATGCGGCACACACACACTCACACTCTGCCAGTGTGTGCATGTCCATTGTACAGGAGGACAGGAGCGGTAGTGTGTTTGTGTGTGTGTGTGTGTGTGCGCGCGCGCGCTCGTGTCGGAGAGCTGACATTAAGATGTTTGTGTCCCAGATGTCCCAGCAAATTCTCAGCAAGCACACACCACACACACACACCCTGTCACCGGTGTTGCTCTCCGTCCCTCACTGCGGCAAAATCTCTCTCTCATCCTTTCAAGACCCATCCCACCCCCCACCCACCCCCCCAAGGCAATTTCAGGAAGGCTTTTTAAATGATCTGCTCATTACCGGGGGAGTAGAGTCACTTTGCTTTCTCGACTCCGTCTGCCCGCCTTCCTGCGCCCCTCCTGCCCCCCACTCCTCCATCACCCTGCTGTGTCCTCCGGAGTGGCTTTTTGGTCCGTGTGTTTGTGCCGCTCAAGTGGAATGCAGCAGCCAGAGTCCCTGAGAGCGTTTTCTCCCCCTTTCTTTCTTATTTAGAAAGCCACCGGGATGAGGAAACTCTAACGTACACCACCCCGGCCCCCCTTTCCCCTCGCTCTTTCTCTCTCACTCACTCACTCACTCACTCACTCACTCACTCATACACACACACACACACACACACACACACACACACACACACACACACACACACCTGATGCTGGCCTTCAGGACAATAATGTTTTCCATCACATGAAGGGGTCCTAAAGTGTGGGGTTGGAATTCAGCCCTGCGTGGCCCAGCGAACACGGCTAGCACGGCTGATGTCCACACAGTGTGTCCGTAGCCATGCTTCTTGCTATCTCTGTCTATCTATCCCTCTATCTCTTAATTGAGCTTGTGCTGCCATCAGCGGGCACACGTGCTTTAGCCATGCACACACACACACACACACATACACCCAGGCAAGGGTTAGGGTTCATTGTTAATTGTGTTTCTTTCTTGTCTGTGGTGTTTTTGGTAACCGTCTCCATCTATAGGCTCCTTATAAGCAGGGCTATATACACGCACTGCCAGCCCTCTCAGTCACTAATGCCTATTAAAGCTGTCCATCTGGATGAGCTAAGCTCGCTGACCGATGGGCCTGGCGCACTAGAAGGAGCCAGCGTCTAATTGGAGACTGACGCACACACACACACACACACACACACACACACACACACACACACACACACACATGAATCCACACAACACAGTGCCGCTTACACACAGTCTTATATAGGCTGTTAATTAGCTGGGCTCCTCTGTTGACGATGCACTCCAGTCAACGCTGATTAGTTCAGGCTGTGTATTGGGGGGGGGGGGCAGAGACAGTGTGAGACATAGAATACAAGTGTTTTAGACGTTTAGAAAGTGCTTCCTATAAATGTTTACAGTCTCTTGTGGCAGTGTTTACCCTCCTGGTAATAGCTGGAGGCTCACTTTAGCCACTAGAGGAACGCCACTGGCTTAGCACCTGCATCCCTAAACACACTGAGCTCCTTGCTGCACTTTGGTAACATACGAACCAAGTCAATGAATCAGTGAGCTAGCGGCCCTAGTTAAAGAGCCATGTTAAAGAGGCAGCCGCCCAGCTGAGTTACATTAAAATTACTTCCTTCTGTTCAGTTCCTCTCATTCCATATGTGTGTTTAGTTTCCTGACTAGAAATGTGCTGCGTGTTTCACTCTCAGTCCCTCCGACTATAGCCGTACATGTACGCTGTCAGAGGTTAAATATCCCACCCACTTAATACCCGAGCAGTAATTCCTTGAGCGCAACAGACCTGCTGAACAAAAGGTCCACATATGTCGCCTTCTCATTCTCAATACACCTGTCTGCCTCTTCCCACTGTGTCTACACTTCACCGCTTAATGACTGGATGTGACAACCTGCCTCTAAATACCCCAGAATGACCTATATCCACCTTTGTAGCTGGTGCTGCTTCCTGCTTGTTTACAGATTATCTTCACACAACTTTTCACCTCTTCTGCCTCCTGCCCTCCGTCTAGCCCGTTGCCCGGGCACCTGTTTCTGCCGTTGCCAGGGCAACGGGCTCTAACCTACCGACCGGTGTTCCCGTGGGCCCAGGCGGCCATCAGGGCCCCCGTCAACAAGGCTCTCCTCCTGCCACAAGTGGCGTTGGCGGGCTGGAGAGGGCCCTCGTGTCTGCTCTGAAGGTCAATGGGGCCGCGGCCTGGCACTCCGCCAGTGACTCCGTCAGAGCCGGCCCCGCACCGACAAGGAGGAAGCCGATGATTCTACCTGCTGTGGCTCTGAACCGAAGGTCCAGGTCGTTCACTTTGAGATATGGCTGCTGTAAAAAAAATAATAACTCGAACAAGGCATGGCTCTGTACAGTACCTATGTCATACTATACACACAGGTATGTGTGTGTATATATGTATATGTATATATATATA
>JAOEHI010001885.1:0-12179 GCA_025447815.1 Percopsis transmontana
GAATTCTTCCCGTTTCAGACGCAGTAGAAGACAGGACATAATGCACGGTAACCCACTCACACAGTGCAGAGGGTTTAATCTGAAAGGTAAGTTGTTCTACAATCAGCTATTTATTTATTTATTTAAGGGGGTTTGAGTCCTTGATATTATTTATAGTCCCTAAAGCAGATTGATGTTGATACTCACATAATCTCAACACAAAACAACTCACATCTGATGGGATTAACTGCCGTCCAGGAACAGATTTCAGGTTTAGATAATTACTTCAGCTCATAATTGGCAAATGTGTGTGTGTGTTTGTGAGAGAGAGAGAGATTGTGAGTCAAAACTATGTATTGTAAGTGTGTGTGTGTATGTGTGTGTGTGTTTGTGTTTCTTGATGCAATAGTGTTTTATTTCCATTTTTTTAATTAACATGCACTTTGTGGACCACTAATGAGTGTCTAGCCTGTCAATCACCTAACTAATTGATGAATCATATCAGATAGAACAAAGAGTTGACATTGTTATCTTGGTAGAGGATATTGTGTTTTTGCCTGGTTTTTCAACACACCTAGGACTCCCTACTTCATAAAGAAGAAGTGATGACGTTTTGATGCTGATGCATGTCTTGACCCAGACACAGGGTTTTGTGTGATTAGACGTGATTGTGTGTTAGAACCATATCCATTCCCCACAGGTCTGTGGAGGGACAATTTGGGACGCGTCTGACGAATGTGTTTGACCGTTGCGTTTTTAACACGCCGTGTCAAGTCTCAAGTCACTTTGTGTGCGACTTATTCTGATGCTGCTGCTAGCACGCAAGTCTGACTTGCATGCTAGCAGTCTTGTGGGTTGTCTTGAGGGTTGTTTGCGTGTCTTCCATCTGAATCATAGCTGCACTGGGCAGGACTCGCTGCATCTATCAGTGAAATCTAACTGACTAGTTACATGTCTGTGTGTGTGTGTGTGGGGGTGTGTGTGTGTTAGCTTACAGGAACGCTGTGGAGATGACCCAGTACGGTGTGAAGAACAACACCACCTTCCTGGAATGTGTCCCCAAAGTCCCCCAAGCCTCCATAAAGTGGCTGATCCAGAGAGACAACGACCGCAGGAAGGAGGTCAGTCAATAGCACAGCATCAGGCCAGGTCAGATGGATCTCCTCACCCCCCTAATCCCAGTCCCAGTCGCAGTTCAGATCCATTGATCTCCACGCACCTTAATCCCACCTGCTCACGCGTGCACACATCCCTAGAACAGCTGCACTTCCTGTTAATCGAGCATTAAACCACATCAGGTCAGACTCTGAATGACTGAATTCTCAACAGGAATACGTTAATATTTTGTTATTCCACACCATTGAACTAGTCATGGCCCTTATGTAGCCTGTGTTAGAGCAAACAGAGCTGTTCAGAACAAGCCTTCGTTTACTGATGTAATGTATCTGTAAGGCTGGTGCAGCAGAGCAACATGGCAGCTGGGAGAGAATGAGAGAACTGAAACCTTTTAACGGTGTTCCTATTGGGGCTGGAACACAGTGAGGGCCTTAGCCAAACCCCCACCGAGCATAAACAAGCCTACTTTGGAGGGTTTATTAGGAGCTAATAATAATTAAATGACTGATGATAATAATTATAACTAACTAACCTAACTAGGATCGTCTAGTGGTCTAGGGTCCCAGCCGGAAGGTCGTGGGTTGGAGCCCCAGAGTTGTCCTACCTGTAAGCATCCTTGAGCAAGATGCCTAACCCCTATCTGCTCCATGTAATCGCACCATGTAGTTGTAAGTCGCTTTGGATAAAAAGCGTCTGCTAAATGACCTCATTGTAATTGACCTGGGGTAGGATAGCCCCCCCTAACAGCCCCTGCCTGTGCCCCCCAGGTGAAGATGAGCGAGCGCGTGGTGTCCACCCATCAGGGGCTGCTGATCCGCTGGGTGCAGCCGGGGGACCAGGGCCTGTACCACTGCCTGGCCACCGAGAACGGCTTCAGGCGCACCGTGGCCAAGCTGCGGCTGCGCGTGCTGGGCGACGCCCTGGTGGGGGCGCTGGCCGCCAAGCAGCGGCCCCCCTGGGGCCTCGGCCCCGCCCAGAGCCTGGCGGTGCAGCGCTACTGCAAGGAGGAGGAGGAGGAGGGGAGGAAGAGGAGGGGGGGGCAGGTGGAGCAGGGCGCCCCCGAGCCGGGCCCGCTGCGGGGGGACCTGGCCAAGCTCAAGCCCCTTCTGGACCGCCGGAAGAGCCGGAACCGGCGAAACCATGCGCCGGGAGGGGTGTGACGCACCCTGACACACGCTCCCCCTCCACACCTCCCACAGAGCTGGACTGTGGATGTTGGATTTGCTCTGGTGTCACACCTGTCTTGTATTGTGGGCACACACACACACACACACACACACACACACACACATGCACATATGCTACCAGACAACTGTGACACACACACACACACACAGACAAACTCTAGTGTTAACCAGAGGACTATGACACGCACACGCACACACACACGCACACACACACACACAGGCTGTGTTGCTTTAGGACTGCGTTTATGAGGCAGCGTGCAGCCTTATCACAGTAGAGGGGACATTGGTCTCTGTGGACTCTGTGCCTTGTGTCACGGAGGTCACATCAGATGTCGGGCGGGGGGGACTAACCAATGGGAGAACAGCATATGCATGCTTTGGTGTTGATGTGCTATGATAGAGCTGTATTAGATTCCACTCAGTGCGTTTCAGTTTCAGTGCTTACTCCTGACTGGTTGTTGTTGATCAGGGTTGCTCTAGGTGGGCCACACAAGCCCCTGTAATCTTAGCCCTCTGGGTGTTGTCACGGTTACATATCATATTGTTTTGTTTAAAATAAGTCAACGTTCGGAATAACAGTGTGCGAGGTGTGCATTATGCACACTTGTATTCCACTGTTACTTGGAATATTGGCATATTCCAAGTACGGGGGAATATGAGTCTATATAAAACACAGATGAAGTGATTCCGTTAACAGTTTGATTTCAGAGCTGGATATTAGTGTATTTGTAGTTTGGTTTGTGCAACCATCCAACCTGTTCCCCTGTAGGATACTATAGTAAGCCCGCTACAAAGCCGTCCTGTGTATTTATGTTCCTGTTAATCAGACGTTGCAAGACACGAGAGGATGTACATCAGTATGTAAACTTGTTGTGTCTGCATAACAAACGTTCTACTACCAGTGCAGAGGCTTGTTAATGTGTGAACTCATCAGCAGCTGAAGACACATAACAGACATACAGTATGGCTTATGTGGATTACAGCCCAGCAAGCAGAAATGCACGTTTTAACTTTCCTCTATCAGGTAAATATGTTTTAAGTCATTTGTTAATGCTGAAAAGAAAAAGGTTTCTTCCCATTAACTATTTTATCATAATTGTTTTTGCAGTAAATCTGAAATAACAAACTCTTTTACATTTGTAAACAGAATCAAATTGTTTTCTAAAGCATAAGTAATGTAGATAGATAATATTTATGTACATAATTTTGTTTTATTCTTTTAACTTAAGGTCATTTGGAAGTCGTGTATATACTATATGTATAATTTCAAAATTGAATCAACTATGACTGTATCTGCAAATTGCAGATATCTACCTTCATTTAGAAACCTCACCCATTCTTTTCTAAACTTTTCACCCAATCGTTCTGTTTAAATAAAACTGTGTGATCTGCATCATGTCTTAAGTTCAAGTCAGTGTTATTCCGTTTTTGTTATGAAATCTATGTATTTGTATTTATTAATGTAATGGCAGCCTAAATAAATGTGTTAAATTAACTGCTTTTCACACTGATTGCAGAATGAATTGATATTTTAGTAAAGGCTTTAGGAATGCCATCTATTTGATGGTCAATTAATTCCTGATAAGCATATTTTAAAAGTCTAGTGAAACCAATTTATTGCGTTAAAACTTAATAAAAGCATGCCAATCTGCTATAGTCTATAGTAGATTATAGTTAAACCAGGAAACACACGTTACAGTCTGTCTGAACAAAGTCCTGTATGTGTGTCTTTCATGTACAAACCATCTATGTTTCAATAATAAACACACCAGAGTTATTTAGACCACATAGACCTGAGAACCAGCCTTTAGCCACCAGTAAGAAACCACCACAGAAATGATCCTCCCCACAGCACTTGAGTGCTGATTCTGGTTTAAGGACTGCTGGAGGTCATAAGCAGTCAGCAGACAGTTTGAGCAGCAGAGATGTTTTGACAGACAGGCCTGCTGCGATAAAAAACCCAGTATATTAAATTTGAAGTTTTATTCCACCATCTATGGAGAGCTTACTTAAAATAAATTAATTACATGAAGCTATATAAGAGCTTGCATAACCCACCTTTATTAGACATGGCAGAAATTTGATCCTTGTAGCACATTTACAGACTAATTAAAGAAGCTTTATTAATGCATAAGGAATATTCAATAAATCTTATGCAACACTTAAAGTGAGGCGGAATACGTTGTATTGATATTAAATATTGACAAGTTTCAAGTGTTAAAGGTAAGCACAGAATGATACATTATTAAAACTAACGTGGCTGAATAATGTTAAAGCTAGCTAGAATGCATTTAATATCCCTGATTAGTATTCGATGTTACAGTGATAATGGCAATGAAATTATGAAATAATAATTGACAAAGAAAGATTCCAAAATCACAGTAGCCTATCCCCCTTGGTTTTAAAGGAAGGCTAACATTATAAATAATCCCATAATTACAAAGTGCAAGTCAATATCAAAAGGTCAAAGGGTAAAAAGCAGCATTGTGTTTCAAGCACCCCCCCGTCAGTTCCTCTCACACAAACTTGCTCAGATTTCAGTTCTTGGACTTCACCACGCAGTACGAGATGAGAAACACAACAAACATGGCCGCCCCCAAGCCCATCAGGACTTTTTGTATCGTGTCCAACATCTGGATTTGAGATATCAGCTCCGCCTTAAACATGTCTGCCGTCTCCTGGTCCAAAACAGCGGTCTGGAGGGAGGGGAGAAGAGAGGGAGACTGAATCATGCATTACCAAGATAAAAGATTGTAAAATCTATCGCTTCATTGCCGCATTACCTCGTTCAGCCAAACCACAGGGAATATGGTATAGTCCTTCACCTTCTTAAGAACCCTGCAGAAACCGTGGGTTATTTCAGTGTCTGTTGAACACCTACACATATCAAACATTCCAACGGGATAAAACGGTACGTACGTGATAATTTTGGACGGGCCATACATCATGTTCACCTGAAGTCTTTTGGCAAAGCCCAAAGTGAAGCCCGTTGTCTGGAAAACACCATAATAATAACATGAAAACTACAGGAGCTGCGTGTGAACATCCTAAACAAAGTAATTCGTTAAAACGAAAATAGTTTGTGAACTCGTCCGGATGGACTTCTGTGGGTGTTCATGATATGGTTGCATTTTATTTACTCTTCTTGTACTTTGTAATTGATTCTGTGTACTGTTCAATGGGTGGATGGATAAATGGGTGGATAAATGGGTGGATGAATGATGGCGGTTCTTACAGGCTCCACATCCAGGTAGGTCTCGTGTTCGTCCTGGCTGGGGTTCAAACCCAGAACGTCCTGGGTCAGATAAGGACTGCCGTGCAGGAAGTGGGGCAGAGAAATGTAGACGGGCATCCCTGTACAACACAACAAGTCAACATTTGAACTCCTTAGAAATATTAATTGACAAAAAAAGATACACGGTATCCCTCAATATTTACCGGCCCACCCACATAAGCTAAATTGTCTCACAGAGATCTCTAGATGTTTGCGATAGTATAAGTCTGGCCTCATAAGACGAATACACTGCTAGACCAGTTTCAATCTCCGCTGTCAATCATGGAATCATCTTTAATAACACTAGTGAACATACGCTTTACATGTCCATAAACCATCCACCTTTAGATCTCTACGTTGGGGCCTTTAAACGTTCTATCATTAATAAAAACAACACATACAAACAAAACATTTGCATAGAGCAAATGGTGCAGAAGATCCATGCCTGGCCCCCGTTTAGGGCCCCTGACTTGTCTCTCCTTATCTTCAAGGCCTGGTGAAGGCCTGTGGACAGTGTACAGTGTTTCATACAGGTGTTCCTCACCCTGTCTGCAGGAGCTTACGTCCAAGACCCCGGCCATGGTGCAGTTCCTGGTGATGAGCGGGTCCCCGCAGAAGCAACGGTTGTTGGGGTTTGTGCTCGGGGCGGCCATTGTTTCAGGCGGGAGGGTGAAGCGGTACACCTGGATCCCCTTCAGGTCTACAGTCTTCTCATAGTTGGCCGACACTGACCTGAGACCAGCAACACATACTGACCTGAGACAACATACCTTCTAGGGTACATGGCTTCTCTCACATACAGTTATGGAAAAAATTAAGAGACCACTTTTAAAAATAAAATAAAAAATATATGTAGCCTATCTCTTTATTCAAACCCAGCTACAGTCAGTGGTCTCTTTCTTTTTTCCAAAGCTGTATGTAAAACATATGAACAAAACACAAACCGTATGAAACTCTCTGGTTGCTGTTTGATATTCTGACCAATCAAATATTGACCTCATATAAGTATGTCTACATCTGATGACCAGGATCAATTCAGCTCCAAAACTAGTAGATAATAATACTTGCTGTGGTGTAAAGTGATGTAGTATATATCATTTATTGGACATCTCTGACATCTAGTGGTTACCAAAGGTAAGACAAATTAAAATTGAACATGTCTAACTATATTTTTACTATATTATTACTGGGGTAAATACAGCGGTAACTATAATGTTATGTGATTACATTGTAACTGGCAAATTACTATAGGAGAATCTATCACATACACGGTGAATGTGAACAACATCACATATAAATAGGGAATGGTCCTAAACATTATAAATCTCGTTTGCCTGGTAACAACAGAGAAGCAGACGTCTTCTCACCTGCAGATGTCCGAGGAGAAAAAATACAGAGGCTTGTCTTTTTCTATGAAGGGTGTGAAGGACGAGGCATCTGAGAGGAAGACGAGAGCAGGGCGACATTATAAACAGTCCTTTGGCCATGTAATTGTTTCAGTATATGTATTTATATGTACAGAGGTGTGTCGCCCCTACCTGTTCCATTGAGCATATCACAGTAGTCGTCCTTCCAGTAATTCAATTTACTGTTGGTGAGAAGAGAACATGACAACACTTGTCACTTTGTTATATTTTAAGCTTCCATTATTCTATTTAACCACCATGTTGTTGGGGGCAGGATAGTCTAGTAGTCTAGGTGTTGGACTCCCATCCCAAAGGTTGTGGGTTCCCAGAGTAATAGCATCATGTAATTGTAAGTCACTTTGGATAAAAGCGTCTGCTAAATTACCTCATTTAGTATTTCTAGATGAATTGTTCACTGTAAAATGTAAATATATTGTTTTAAATTCTGGGGGTGAAGGTGAGGGTGTTGAATGTTGTTAAAAAATTGGGTCTGTCTGATTAACTTTAATCAGATTACAACGCACCTCTGGCCCTGCCATGTGTCAATAATTCCTAGTTTGGAAATGTCTTCTTTTCCCGTGAAAACATTGTAGGGTCCGTCATAAGTGCCGTTGTACTGCAAGAAAAACAGAAGTGACATTCAAGTAGCGATGTTTTGGTCATGAACGATTCTTTCAAAAGGAACAAACAGATTATTTACAGACAAAGGATCACATATAGGCTGGGCCAAGGTGAAAATATTATTGTACCATTAAAATATCTATACATTTCCCACTTTATGTTATTGTAAGGCAATAATATCCCTGTTTGCTTACAGGGCTAAAGAGTCCCACAGTATTGTTGAAGAGGGGGTCTTGGTAACCCCACAGTAGATCCCTCACTGTCCGTCGTTGGAACAACGATGAGTTGCTCCTTTGAATCATACCCTCCAAAAAACCGTGCAGGGCTTGGGGAACTAAATAATATGACCCCTGAAAGAAACAGAAATATTTACCTTTATTTTGGCAAACCAAGTCAGCAAATTAGAAATATAGAATATATTACATTTACATACATGTACAAATAATAATACTGTAAGAAGAATGGTAAGATAGAACAACTTGGCACAACAGGGACCCCTCTGGCCATAAGATGCCACTGCACTCAATATGTTTTTTAAAGTCGGTGGTGGGGAGGCAGTGTCTCTTACCAGGGTAGAGCTCTTCCTGATAAAAAGCTTCCTGTGTCCCACTGTGCTATTCAGTACTATTCAGTACAGAGGGACAGGTAGTAGCTGTACTGACTACATACCAGTCACTATAAGGAAATATATTTATATATTTAATTCTATTCGAACAGTGACATCAGCAGTAATCAGAGCTAGATTAGTTATTGAGTTTAGCAGCATAGAAGATCACACACATTATCAAGTTTAAGATAAGGTCAATACAACAGAAAAAATTGTTGTATAGCAAGATAGCAACATCAATACAGTATACAGCCATGGAAGAAAATAGGAGACCACTGCCTATTTTAAAAAATAGAATATCTATATACAATTACATTTATGTTTAATACATTTATATTTTTATATATTTTTTAAATATTTAATGTGAAAAATGCAGTGCTCATGCAGCTTCAACTATAAAATGCTCATATCTGCTGCTGTAAAAAAGCCAGCAGGAATTATCAGCATTTATGACTGCAGTGTATCACATCAAAGATTGTTTGTTGTCCTTGAGGTACAAGATATCAGATTCTGAGAAGTCACACCATGCCATAAGTCTTTTCATGAATGCTTATAGTGTATATACTGTATACAGTCTATATACTGTATATGTTTGTGTGTGTGTGTGCAGTATAAATACTAACATCCATACACTACATACGGAAATACTACCACTGTCTACAGTAATACTGCAGTATAAATACTAATATGTATACGCTACATATAGAAATACTACAGTGCCACTGTCTACAGTAATTCTGCAGTATAAATACTAACATGTATACGCTACATATGGAAATACTACAGTACCACTGTCTACAGTACTGCTGCAGTACAAATACTAACATGTATACGCATGTCTATATATGGAAATTCTACCACTGTCTACTGCTGCAGTATAAATACAAACATGTATACACTACATATTGAGATACCATGCCTAACAGAAGGCTTCTAAATGCTACATTAGGATACTAGATCTAACACACCACGGCTGTAGTAACATAGCACCATCAAGCTTAGCTCACGTCTAGCATGGACAGATACTCACTTCAGCTCAGCTTGGCTGCTCTCAGCCATTAGCAAGACGGCTAGGAGCAGGCATTTGAAACCTCTGAGACGGTGTAGTGTTGCTAACATGAGGGTCATGAGGGTCCTGATTCAGGAACCCTCGAAGGTTTGTGAGATACATTTTTTCTTACGTTTATCTAAAAGGCCACTGTGTAAAAATCGGTCTATTCTACTGAGAAGAAATGACGAGTGTCTGTAGAGTCTTATTTTAGATATTATGTCCTCAATGCAAGTGTTGTAAATACCTACCGATCTAAACGGGAAATTACAAGTTCTGTTTGTTTCCACTAGAAGTCTCTCCTTCGCCCTCTTCAAAATGCTTTTGGTTATTTTTTTTCATATTTTCCATTTATTAATGTTGTTTAATTCTATGGTGTAGTATATTTGCAACATTATATTAAATAGATTACCACATAACATATTACTATACTATACTATACTCTGCTTTCATGTTCTTGGTCTTGGCCAGATATGGTTAGGGTTAGGGTATGTGCAGATATGACCCACTCACTTACAGCCACAGCCAGATTGAGGGTCATCACACTGTCCTCCTCAGTGCCCACAGACTGGGAGCGATCAAAGATGGCCCCCTGTGGCAGCAGGAAGGACACAGTGTTGTTGGGGTTGGCTGTGATGTTCTCCTTGGCAAGGTACCTCACCCTGGGTCACATTTTAAAGGTGTATCAAGTAAGATTAACACTCATCAACATGGGAGAGATCTTAATCCAAAGAAAACACCACTTGACTGCACCCCGCTCTTTTGTCCTGATTGGCTCATGTTTCAGGGGAGGAGCTAATTCATAGTGTGGCACTCCAGACAGATAAATCAACAGAGGCCACAATAAATATAGTTCAGTCAGGAGCATTTCAGTCAAAATACCACAGACAAAAGCTTTTAGTCATACATTTTTATAATCTTATAAAATTTACATTTGGCAGTATGGCTCTGTTCTAAGTTCTCCTTCTTTTTCATCGCTTCATGAAAAGTTAAGACGGGGAACAGCAGCAGCTACTGGGGACATCTCCCAGTTACTAGGACTGGGAGAGCATCTCAAAATCCCCCAACAGAACATACCAGGCCATCCTCCCTGGCTCTTCCTGCTAATCTAAGAGCCAGCAGAGGATCCAAATGAGCCGAATTAACTGTAAGTAAGAGCCAAGAGATCTGCGTGAGCAACCCGAACTTGAAGTTACCCATAACTGATAGCCAAGTAAGCGTCTAACAAATCTGTTTATTAAGGGTATTGAGGAGCCCCTTATTAATGATATTGACGATTGCCTCATTATCACAAGAACAGAATTTGTTTCTGGACCAGCGTTTACCCCACAGAATGCAAGCTATCACGATGGGATTCGATTCCAACATAGCAGTCGACCAGGTGTCAGCAGGCAAGGATAGCAGCTCGTTTCGCCATATGCTAGCAAACCACTGACCGTAAAATCCCCCCTAAAACCAACGGAAGGCGTCTCTTTTGGAAAATGATACTGACATCTGAGCGTTTTCATAACTTCTCTAATGCGTTTTAATTTTTATTTTCAAGGGGCAGCGAGGCTTGCATTAGATTGGAATCTAAAGAGGGTCTAACTTTTTTGATTAATTTATTTTTTCTTCCTCAGCGAGGAACACATTGGATTTGATCTGTCAGCTGGAGTCAGCTGATAGCTACGCGTGACTACGTGACCTGCCAGAACTGACGCAGAATGCTAGATTTATTAACTATAGGTTAAGCTTAGGAAATATTACTTAGTGTACCTTTAATAAACAAACACATCTTTACACCCATAGGGTCACATAAAGGCGAGACTGAGGGGAAATGTTACTTAATGTACCTTTAAAACACAAACATATCTTACACCCATAAAGTCACATATAGGCTAGACTTAGGGGAGATATTACTTAGTATACCTTTAAAACACAAACATATTTTTACACCCATAGGGTCACATAAAGGCTAGACTGAGAGGAAATGTTACTTAGTGTACCTTTAATACACACACATGTCTTTACACCCATAAGTTCACATATACATACAGATCATCAGACATCCTACATACAAGACCCAATCAAATATAAGATCAGGAGCAGAAATGCACATATGCATTCATAATGAGACATGTTCTGTCTTACCTGTATGTGTAAGGTCCTCTCTGAACCACCTGGGGCTTGACACCATTCCAGATCACCTCGGAGGGGTTTGTCACATCGAAGAACCAGAACTGTCTGTAGACGATCCCCCCCGCAGACACCCAGTTCTCATATGCCGTCGTGCCTTGCTCAATGACCGCTTCCTGCATTCACACACACACACACACACACACACACACACACACACACACACACACACAAACAGGTCTATATTTACCCAAGCCACCCCCCCCGCTGCGAGAACAGCGATGTTATGAAGGACGCCGTGTCCTGATGAGGAAGATATGCTTCATCACCGTGTCTTCAGCCCTGCCGTGTCACATGCGCGCACACACACACACTCTGCTGTTCCTCTTTTGCACACCGAACACCGAACATCAAAACATACACATTTCTCTTTCTTCTGGTTAACCTTGATGGCTGCACACACACAGAATCACGCACACACACTCTGCTCCCACAATACCTTCTCCACCGTCGCCCGGATCAAGCTGTCTCCCACCGGGATCAGCACGCCACCCAGTATCAACACCACAGCGCCCAGCACCGCCCCAGCTAGCAGCCCACACTGGAGGCTACAGCATCCCATGGCCCTGTCTGTGTGTGTGTGTGTGTGTCTGTCTATCTGCCTGTGCTGGAACTGTGTGTGTGTATGTGTGTGTGTGTGTGTGTGTGAGAGAGAGAGCTGAGGTGAGCAGCTCCCAGCCTGGCGGAAGGTACGAGAGAGAGAGAGAGAGAGAGAGAGAGAGAGAGAGAGAGAGAGAGAGAGAGAGAGAGAGAGAGAGAGAGAGAG
>JAOEHI010001886.1:0-12176 GCA_025447815.1 Percopsis transmontana
AACGTGAATATTAAGTGTTGTTTTCAGATATTGCTTGACCCTATTACGGGTATTATGTGTATGCATATTACTGTATTCATGTGTTAATGATTGCATAATGATTGCAAACTTATGTCTGCTGCTGGCCTATTTGAGGGAATAAAGCTGTTGTTTCGATACATCCATACTACACATCAGTATGATGAGTAGAAGTCCCCCAAAATAGCCATTCCGCCATAGATAAATTGTTAATAGCATACTATACTGTATGTCCTAATAAATTGCTTTTGTACCATAAGACGAGAGTGGTCTGACTGAAATACCACTACTGCCAAGCCCAAAGTTAAATGCAGAAATTACAAGTTATTTGGCATATTATGTTGACTTTTCTTTTGCTTAGTCATCTGGGTTAGACCTATGTGAACCCCTGCCTCCACTCACAATCTGTTTCTGACAAAGAAACTGCACCAAGACTCAATTTGTCTTCTGACACGTGTGAGCTGTTCATTACGCTTATTGTGATTTCATATTTGAAAAAGCGTACAAATAGCGTACATAAATAGCGTAGCCAAACCCTTTTCCCATAAGATTTTCTGGTTATACAAATGCTTCTGGTGGAACATTATTAACAGGGTCAGAACATTTTATTGCCCTTGGATATTTGAAACATTATTTTCTAATAACACTCTTGTTGAGTGTGATGACAAGACTACTGAAGGTAGCTATAGCGCAGGGGAAAAATCAAGAGCTAAATAAAGTATACAGATCTTTTAATTTAGAATGGGGGACAAAATTATAGAAGAGGAGAGCTGTGGGGGGGGGGGGGGGGAAGAGTAGAAGGTGTACCCGCCACTCTGGTGTGAGAGGGGCATGCACTCGTGAGCTAACATTGTCAGACACCAATCTGTGAGTGTCCCTTTAAATGGAAATGTTGAGATGTACTCATACAGAACAATCGCTGCCATTGTCAGTCTGACAGGCATTGGTGAAGCTGTTAAAACTGAAGCCATCATCAGTAGCCTACAGCATGGTAGAGTAAATAGCACTGAACTGTATTGGTATGTTTTTACTTTAGCCAAGGCTGAAGCAAAAACATTAGTAGTACTTTTACTTTGTGTGAACTCTTGTAATAAAATATAAAAAATATCTAAAACATAGATTTAATTGTAAGTGGTTTAAGTGAAAATAGGTTTTCCAGGGACTATAACTACAGTAATATGATGTAAAATAAAAATAAAATATACATAGATACAGCAAATTGGTACAACAACTACAACTTTAACTACTATAAATGTAAGCTAACTGATTCAATTGAATCTATCTTTACCACTAGTAAGCCTTCAATAGACTTTTTGTACAAGATATTCCCGAAGAACACTGTAAGAGTTTTTTTTCCCTAGAAGTGTTCTCTGTCATGGAGGAGTAAGCATGCAAGAGGAAAGGCTTTATTACAACGTGGGTGGCACTCTGCACTTTCTACCTAATTGGTAAGTGCTTCACCTCAGCATGGAGACAGCCTTCATACACAAGATACAAATGTCACATTATTAGATACTGCTCTGGATGAAAAGTCTTCGTATTAGGACACATACCATGACATTGTTAATGAGCACAATGTTTCACCATTATATATTATAAGGAATTAAGTATACAAGGAATATAAATAATGGGTCAGTGCTTGTTTGGGATCATGTTCCACTTGAATGGTATGGATGGACAGAGCATTTTATAAGATTGTACTGCATTGCAACTCTGTGAAACATTTGAAGCCACTTATATTTGGAAGAGCAGTCCTGAAAATTCATGAGGTTTTGTCTGTAATGTGTAGGGTTGAACTACAAAGCCTTGCTGTAGCAACTGAATCTTACATCAATCTGTTTAATCAAAAGAGAATTTATTAGGTCCTTAGAACTTATTATTGTTTCCTTTTGCTCTTCATTGGCAGAATGAAGAAAGAAAGAAAGAAAGAAAGATATCTTCACATTCCAATTCATTTTTGTGACAAAATGTCTTTAATTTCATTTCCAAATTATTTTATATATTCATATAAATACATCTGGATGGTCTCACATGTGGTTTCGCTTTGAAATCAACAGAATCTGTTTACAGTAATAGAGAAATGAGTTATTTGCTCATACTGTGGTTAATGTTGTTGCCTCCGTTTTTAATGTCCATGGTCATAGGCCATGAATTTCTATTTTGATTGCTTTGGTTTTCCACGCTTGAATTAAATATGTTTTTTGTTGGGAATTTTAGTTTTGCCATCCAAAGTCAGACCAGAAAAATCTCAACTCCAACTGTCTAGATTCATGTCATATTGACCACACACGTTTAGACATTTTACATAAGTGTTTTGGGTCTTAACAAAAAGGATGGAGACCACACAGTAAAAAATATAATTAACCTAAAATTGATTGAGAACAAACTAACCACTGGAAGCATGGCAATCAGTATATTGGAGTGAATATTTGAAATATTACAGGCAATGATAACTATTGCTTTGGCAGCATGCAGTAAATGACTGCCTTCACAGGTTCTTGTAGCGGCGACTACAGCAAACTGAATCGTTCACTTCCTCAATGAGAGAAAAAGTGGAAAATGAGGACATTGAGGTGACTCACTACATTCCCATCATCTGTTGCCATGGTAAAGGGAGAACAGAGATTTTTAGCCTTAAAGGCTGCCTATCAATATGGCCGCATAGCGAGCCTTCTCAATTATTTTGACCTCGTTCATTTTCACCTATTTAATTCACACAGATGCAGCTTCCAGCGGGGATAACATTGTGAACCCTAGTTTCTCGGTCAAGGCACAAGCGGAGGTGCACGGCGCAAGTCCAGGGCGCAAGTCAATCTGTGGTGTGGCCGATACTTTTTTGCGGAATTTCGGAATGGCGGTAATCAGGCACAGCAGGCGGCGCATTTGTAAAAGGGTTGGATTATAATGAATATATTACCAGTAGGAGCGGTGGGGGTTGTCTTCAATTACAATAATAATACATTTGTAATATTATGAATTTATTCTAGTAATATTATGACTTTATTCTGGAAATGTTTCTACAATGTGGTTCTAAAACTCGTCATAGAATGTGAAGTCACAGAAATCAAAACACAAATGTGTAGATTGATATTTAAAAAATCCAACATTTACTCTTTTTTACTTTACTTGAGTCCATTTTCCAGTGCAACCACAACTCGGTGATTACAACTTATTGAATTGGTCACTGTAACTTCATAAATGTGCTCTCTCGCATCACAAAGTGACGAATCTGCGAGCTTTTACTTTTGCAACACTTCTCGTGATAAATGTGTTGCAAAACTAACTTGCACTTGTACCTGTGGAAGTGAGAGAGCAGAGTTGGGTGGGAGGGAAAGAATGGTAAACTATTTAGAAGAAATTTGAGGCACAAAGCCCTGGCCCCTATCCCAGAGTTCTTTGTGCTCAGTGTGTGATTTGTGTTGCATTTAAGTTCTATATTTATATTTGGACTTTAATGTTGGCCTTGGTAGTTCCAGTGTGTTAGGGTATAGAATGTGTTATTGTTTTGACAGTAATTATGTTAGGACACCATTGCACCATTACTTGCCTTGAACAACGTAGTATTTATTCTGAAAAACCTGTTGTAGCTGTGTGCTCGCATTTATGTGATTGAAAAGCAAGATAGAATCACAAGGCAGATCCAGAATTCTTTCAGGAGCTGTCAAAAATCTATAGAGGCAAAGGCTATCAACCAGAGCAGATATTCTCAGAGCATTTCACTCACTGAGAGCTGAAGGATGTCTATGACTTTTCTAAGAAATTACACAAAATTTATAGCTCTTAAATCCTACCTACAGCACCTTTTACGTAGTATATTTCCTAACAGTGATGCAGGCCAGAATGATGCTGAAATCTGATGGCCTCAAGCCTAATTTGACTTTCATCTCTTTTAATAATCCTGTAACCTAGCACCCGATGAAAATTACTTGCTTAACAATTATTTATAATTCTGCAGTTATAATTAGAGATGTTTTTAAAGGGTCGGTAAAATAAAATATACATAATATATTATACACACAATATCTTCTCATGATTTGGATGAAACTGTGGGGTCGTCCAAAATTACAAATGGTGAAGAGGTTGGAATTTAGTAATCAATTGATTATATAATTGTCATGCTCCCTAGCCAGCTAACAGATTTTCATTGTCAGTAGTTAATGTAATAATTTTGTAGGACGATATGTGTACTGTATACTGCAATCTGACATTGGTTTTAAGACTACTTCACTAGGGGATCAGTGTGGCTTGGCCAAAATAATTTTAAGTTGAACTAAGCAATGTTTTAAAGTACAAATGGACTCGGTATACATGAAACAAAATATACTGTAAATTTCCTTAAATATTTTTTAAACCTTGAACATTAGAGATGGAGATTCAGCTTCTTTCGTATAACTGCATATTGGACTTTTAACGTAAGTCAAAACTGTAAGTCAACACTTTTAGTCAAAACTAAAAGTGTAACTTTTATAACAAGGTAATTCCAGTGAATAGAGTACACTGTTTATATTATTGTTAAGGCCCTTTTACACCAAGCATGTCACAAATAAATGACGTGAAAAAGCAAGGGAAACGGAGGCGAATCGCATCAAAACTATCACGACCGTCGCAACTCAACATTTCGAGTCTTCAGACATAATTCCAAGAAAGTTTCACACTGGCAATAAAAAGGACCAGACAAGAACCAACAGATTCATTGATAAAATGCAAAAATTAAAAAATAATCATCCAGCAATAATTAGTTGTTACTATTATTGCTAAACAAGAAAAGAAAACTCAATAGGATTGCCACTATACTGTTAAGGAGCAGCTGAAACTTCAAGCAGTATACGCTATAAGGATGACAGTGACCCAGTTCCAACACGTCTGAAAGATCACCACCCCCAAATGAGAAGACAGGACAAATTTCTGAGAACTGATGTAAAATGTTCTGGTTGACGATTCCATAGCGTGCTATTATATCCCCTATAGGCTAGGAGTTTTAGACTCAGACCAGAAAACTGGTCTGGGTGTATCAATAATAAACTGAAAACATTAGATATAGTCAAAGGTGAATTGTATACAGTATACTAAACTACATAGCTGGACCCAATGTCACTATGCATACTCATCATCAGGGTTCAGGGTCAGACTATCAGGCTATGATTAATCTCTGTGCACATGCACATCAAAAGGTGGCAGCTAATAGTGGGAAACATGGGAAAGATCTCATTGAAGATGCAAGAAAGAATATGCAGAAATATGAAGAATATGAAACTATTATCACAGTAAAGCAACGGCATACAAATGTGTCCTACTGGTTCCAGAACAATAGTATATGGTTTGATTGTCATTTGTAATGAGACGGGCAAATAACTGCTTCAGAGTTATCTTGTCTACTTTTCTTT
The DNA here is from genome assembly GCA_025447815.1 of Percopsis transmontana. Taxonomy (NCBI): domain Eukaryota; kingdom Metazoa; phylum Chordata; class Actinopteri; order Percopsiformes; family Percopsidae; genus Percopsis; species Percopsis transmontana. The sequence goes on from JAOEHI010001886.1 coordinate 5,403, forward strand.
ATTGGTGTTTTGGTGTTAAATGAAAGCATGTTGAATATATTATCATATTAATATCATTTCTTAAAGTGTATTTAGAAAGGCAAAAAGCAAAGCAAAACCAATAATTGAATTGAAATTTTTGGTTAAAATAGAAAACGCATAAGATATTACATTGCCTCTACGATCTCTGATACCAAAAGTAACTAGTTTTTAGAGATTAAAAACCTTTGGCTTTCCCTATTTATTTTGGTTTGGCGAACCATGACCACAGTGACCCTCGACACAGGGCCTTCAGTGTTACACACACAAAAGTTTCCCTATGCGTTCAGAACCAGTGTACAATGCACAAATGGTACATACTGTATATAGTAAAGATAACCTCACACACATGCACATGCATATGGATTAACCTCATTCAACCTGAAAGGAGAACTGATTGCCTAGGCTAATTGATCTGTGATCACAACTATTTAAGGTCTCCTACTGTGTTCATAGAATGTACTGGAAAGACTTACGCCGTCCATTATGAAATTGGCATTTCACCTTGGTTGGATTGGCCGTAACTGAAGACAGCCCCCACCACTCCTACTGATAATTTATTTATTCTAATCCAACCCTTTTATAACTGTGCCGCCATTGCACCCAATTACCACCACTGCCACATGTCCCGAAATTAGCAAAAAGGAATTGGCCAAACCTTAAATCGATTTGCGCAGTGTATTTGCGCTGTTTATTTGCACCGTGCGCCTCTGCTGCAGAAAACTAGGGCCCTTATCCTGCTACAGGGCAGGTTATATTCATTGTCACGGGTTGGACACAGCTCTTGGAAAAGTGACATTTAATCCAGTTTCAGTGCACTCTGGAAGTAGCTGAGAATCCTGTGGATTTATAGGCACAAATTGTGAGAAGGATTTTTTGCAAACCTTCTGGGCCTCCAAGGTGTTCAGTGAAGGCCTAAGAATAAAAATAAAAAATACAAATATAATAAATATATATTATATATTTCATTGATATTTTTTGATTTTGAGTTACTGAAACATTAGTAAGGCTATATATGCTATGACTGTTCTCTGACAAAAAATTGGTCAGATCTTTATCATAGTCTCTGGGCAGAAAAGTCTGAACAGTGAATCCCTGTGACAATGTTTTTACAACTGTCCACGCATTGCCTTAAGTGACTATAACGAATACCTTACATGTTTAAGGGAATGGGGGGATTTATTTGATGTGTCAGTTTTACTAGCCAATAATATTTTGATATGGGATGAAGGTGGAACTTTTTGTAAATATTTCAACATCATCCAGGTGATCTTCCCGCCAGTGTTGACGGAGCTGAGCAATAGTAGAGAAGCAAGATAATTTAATATCAGTGGGCTAGATACAGTAGACAATTTATATCGATTCATTATTTGTAAAAATGGCGACATAATGTGAAGAGGACCATGTGGCTGATTTATTAGTGTTACCATTTTCGAGAATGCTTTTTCAACAAAAGCTCAAACTTACAGGCAGTCATAAAACCAATACTATAATCTGTATGGCTGGGACTGCTTACTTTTCAACTTAAAAAGTTGAAAAGTAAAGGGCACTGGTCCAGTACTGGTTTCTGCAACTTTAACTATTTAAAAAAGCAGCTGTAAAACATCAGTCTACCCCTGGACACCTGCGTACTACCGTGAGCCTATAAACATTTGGAGACTCGAGAATTGATCTACATATAAGCGAGCAAAAGCGGAGAGATACTATGGCACACAACGAGAATGTCAGACAAAACAGAGAAATTCTGAAACGTCTCATTCACACTATTGTGTTTCTGGGCAAGCAAGAGCTAGCGTTTAGAGGCCATGATGAGGTGCGCCGGGTCGGAGCACAGAGGACGCACGCGCCCATTACCAGCAGCTACACTGCAGGATCATTGACAGTCTTCTTACGGTAGTCAGGGAAGGGAGAGGTTCAAGGACCACGATAGACTAATGTTCCTTGCTCTTCTTGACCCGCAACAGTTTATAATAATAATAATGTGATTAAATTTGTGATATGACACACAGTCACCATACCATAGTTTTTTGATAATTTTATATAACGCATGTATTACGTTCATATCAAACAGTATTTTGGCCTGCTGTGTTTGCTGTTTGACTTTAGACTGAAATGTGTTGGTTGCTAGTGCTGCTGGTCTGTTTGGTGAGAGTGTTGCTTGTGGGATTTAGAGGCAAGGTTGGTCTGCGTGTTTGTGGCAACCTAGGACTGTTACGAGCATTTTGATAAACCTGTTACAGTGTTGGTACAATACATAGATCAGGGAAATATGTAGATCATGTTGTAGCCTATTTGAAATATTGAAATCCCCAGGCGAGAGAAAAACCACCTTGCAACCAGCAAAATTGTCATTCCGTCTGCATCGGCCTTGCATCGCCCAGAAACTAGAGCCCTAAGTGTCCGATGTAAATGATCTTGGTGATGTACCCTAGCAAAAAGTTAGCTAGGTAACCAGTAAATCCTACATTGTAACAAAGGCCCCTGGACTCGCTTGCTTATAGAATCTGATGTCATTCATAATATTTACAGTTAAATTCACATAATGTGATAGAACAAACTGGAAATCATTCATTCGTTTTTATACTACCATGGTGAAATAAATGTATTTTAAGTACTTTATTTGAAATGTTATAACATACAATGATATATAATGACTATAATAACTATCCATAAACAGTATGGATAGTTGGTTTTAATACAATATATCCATGTATTATCTAAGCACGGATTAAGTTATTGTCTGACAAAATACACTTCTAATCAAATATTCTGTGTGAACCCCAGGAAGATTAACCCACAGATTAATCTGCATCACCTAAATCCTATTTTACAGCAAGAAATTTAGGAGGAATTCAGAACCAGAATGAGGTGCAGCCATGCAGAAGTCGATGCTCACTACAGAGTCCAAACTAGCTCCCTCCTCATATACGCCAGCTTCATTCTGATTCGAACAGACACTTGAGACGTGTCTGTTTCCATTGTTCTAATGACCACAGGCAGTAATTGGACACTTTTGTATATTTCTTCCAACAATTGGACAATTGTGAAGGCAGGGGGTGGACAAGGAAGATGGCAATGAGGATGAATGGGGTCCACCATGGACAAAAGAACGGACGAAGAGGTCTAAGAACATGTCATTTATCATCAACACATCACCAAATACACGATTTGCTGCCCGAAAGCACTGAAGCGTCAAAGTAATGAACCCGGTCACTGGTCATTTTCATTCTATCGCTGGATGTCTTTTCAAAGGGCATTTTTGGAGAAGTGTGGTGAAATAATGAGAAGTGCATTTTGCCATGCAGTGGGAAGGCACTTTGGACGAGTCACTGAAACAGTTATACTGCATGCACTGTAGCAAGAAAGATGGGTGGATGGAAAAACGGCATAAAGCAAACGGCCATCAAAGCATCTCTCGCTCTGAGTTGTGAACCACAAGCTATTTCTAATGGATCACGCTTTTCACTCTAGGGAATGTAGAAGATTGCTGAACTGCCCACACCCCTGAGGCTGTTCAGTAGACCGCCGTGTTGAGCGCCAATGATCGCTGTGATAAGTGTTATGTACCTGCGGGGACAGAAGTGTTCGCAAACAAATTATCGGACAAAAATAAGTTAGAAAAAGAAAAGAATAAGACAAGGCAGAGGGAGATGAAATGAAGACCAACTACGGTGGTCTTTTTCCCCTGACGCAACGTAGCTGCATCAAACCAGTTCTCTTTCTCGCTAGGCTACATCATTGTGTTGTCACATTTGAAATACATTCACTGCAGAATCATGAGTGTAAAAGCATAATCATCTGATATGTCTTTTTTCCTGATTGGACAGAAGGCTGTCCAAATCATCCATTCACCCCTCATGGCCGCCGTCATTTCACCTTCTACCAAGAAAGCACCATATTTACAGATGGAGGGGTTTCCACATCCAGGGCACGTTCTGTGAGCCCCTGCCGAGACAAGGGAGGAGAGGGTGGAGAGATGAGAAAAGGAGCGATTCAATGTTAAGTGGTAAAATCGAAGAATGGAATGGGGTAAAGGTGGGTCATAAGAACTGGCCTGAGAAAAAGGAAATAAAGAGGAGATTATAGTAGTATAGTGGAAGACCAAAAGAGAGACCATGTTTCTATCTGCTCTGTCAACACAGAGCTACATTTAGGTGCTGTTCTCCGTTTCCATGGAACGTTTAACAACTGTATATATTCATGTGCTTTTAGACTCCATAAAGCCACACTAAGAAAAAGGTGACAAACACATTTTTCTCTGCTTTATTTATGTAAATATGTTTCCATTAATCTTGTAACACCCAGTCAGATTGGAGGTAGGTATCTGCACGGACACAGCATTAAGACCAAATTAAACTTCATGTTTCAGCAAGCATTAATGTCGCATAGGTCTGGAAAATAACCATGCCACTTGTTTCAAAGGCTTAAAACCGTGTTTGTACGCACAATGTCAAGTTTGCTGTCTAATACACTCTAAATTGGACTCCCATTGTGTCTGTTTGGACAAGCTGTTTAGTCAGGCCTTTCACTCTCTTACCATCACATCCCTAAAGGGATATACAGTATCTTCTAATAAAAATTATTTTTCTGGTTCCAGTGTGTCTTGCTTCATGAGAAGTGTTTTTAATTTATAAGGAAAGGCCTTTTTTGGTTCAGTGAGCACTTGTCACCCTACCCTTAATGCTAAACATTTACCCTTCAGCACAAGATTCAAATTGGAATGGCCCATACTGTATATACAGTATTTGAAAAAAAAGGAAAAAGGAAAAAAGGAGTTTGTGATCATATTTCTTTGAATATCAATGCAAGTCAGTGTAATCATCCGCCAGCAGGAAACAATTCTAATATAATGTAAATAGAGCCCTTTAACTTTCAAAATATTATGACCAAATGTCCTCTAGCTATTCATTCATGTTATTTTGACCTGCTACACATGATTAAAGAAGCTACTGTTGAGTGTCAGTATGGATTATTATCAAGGTAAGAAACAGGCAAATGTTCCACAAAATGTCCATACCCCTTTAAAATAAGTAGGCTACAGTATATTTAGTTCCTTGTTTATCCAGATTTACAATTCATTTAGCAGACTCTTTCATTCAAAGCGACTTACATGGAGCAGGTAGGGGTTAGCCATCTTGCTCAAGGATACTTACAGGTAGGCCAACTCTGGGCCTCGAACCTATGTCTGGCTGGGAGTCCAACAACTAGACCACTAGACTATCCTGCCCCCTATAAAATTATATTCGACATGTTTTGGAAGTACGCACGATTTATCCAACATATAATGAACTAACCAACACATACATACTGTGCAATTAATTAAAGCAACAGAACGCAAGAGAAGAAAGAAAGTTACAGCATATGGCTGGATAAGTGAGCAGGGTGGGCAATGAATCTGTGTATCATTCGTTTCAGATTTGTACGTTTCAAAACAAATTTTTTAGCTTCAAGCAGGATTCGATCACGCTGTGAGAAAATGAAGACACATGGCATAACTTCACATAACAACTGAACCATGGAAGGTCATGAAATGTATTGGACAATTGTAATATTAATCAATTTAATGATGTCATTATTTTAGTAACATATTGTTTTGGTTACCTTTCGTCAAGGTTATCGCTAGATAAACACAATCAAAATCCTCATCACACAAAGTGGTGATGTACGTAATAGGCCCTATAGGCTAACATTTTAAACTGTCACGACCCCGCCTGTTTCCCTGGTCTTGTCTCTTATTTTCCCTTAAGTCTGTTTCCCTTGTGTCTGCCCTGTTCCCTGTGTTCTTCCTGGCCCCTCCCTTGCTCCGCCCTGTCTCCTTATTTGGTCCTTCCTCTCGTTGTCTATTCACCGCCCTCACCTGTGTCTCGTTTTCCCAAGTCAGCCCTTGTGTATTTAGTCTCTGTTCTCCCCTGTCTCAGTGTGGGTTTGTCGTTTTTAGTCATAGTCGCATTGTTTGTGGCGGTTCCTGCCCCTGCGTTTTGTTTTATGGACTTCAGCTCCACACCTACGCACCTGGGGCTTCTTGCCTGATTCCTAGCCCACCACCGCCAGCTCCTCGCCAGACCCCAAGTACTCCCACACCAGCTCCTCGCCTGACCCCAAGTACTCCCACACCAGCTCCTCGCCTGACCCCAAGTACTTCCCAGCCTGGTCCCTAGTGCTTCCTAGCCTGTGCCGCTGCTCTCCCGTCCGGCCCCTGGTGTTTCCCCGCCTGTTTCGCCGCTCCCTGTTCTGGACCCAGTCTGGTCCTTGGTGGCAATGACTTTTAAGACTTCCGTCCAGGCCCCGGAGGGGTCCAGTCTCCACCGCTGGCCTCTGGCCAGACCCCTGGAGGGGTCCTGCCACCGCTTCCGGCCTCTAGGCCGACCCCTAGAGGGGAGCATTTGCTTCATGCATTTTCCCTCTGTCTTACGCTTACTCTGCTACTCCAACTCACCAGATCCGCTTCCCCTCGCTGGACTGGACGGAGGAGGCTCTCAGCTTTTCGGCGGCGGGGGGGGCGTTCGTGTGGACGCAAGGGGAGCGTCGGACGCTGGACATCAAGGCCGGCGCGGGCCGCCACCATCGCAACGAACTCCCGGCGCTAAGCTGCACCTTAGCCTCACACCATCTCCACGCCACGGCGGTCCCACTCCTCTGTCGAGGATTCTGAGGCGGACCTATGGTGTGCCCTGGTAACAAGAAGTTTGACGGTTTGCCCAACGCGGTGGTTCATCCAGGCTTGCGATCGCTGGTTCACCGCCATCCTAGCCAAGG
>JAOEHI010001887.1:0-12174 GCA_025447815.1 Percopsis transmontana
CTGACAACATAGTTGTGGATCTTATATTGCATTTCTGTCACTAGAGCCACTTAAATATTACACACTGGTCCTTTAAAGATAATAATACATATAACACTAGTTTATATTTATAAACTAGTGTTATATGTATTATTATCTTGATCATAACCGTGATCATTTAGAAAAACTGAAAGCATCACGCCACCCCTCACTACAAGATATAAAGGCACTATAAGCATTTATCCCACCGAAAACAGGACTTTATAGTGCCACCTAGTGGTGTAGATGCAGCTATGCACACACTAACCCTGTAGGTAAACATGGCGAACGACACCTTTTGGAAATTTAGAAAACCTTTAATCTAACACATATAAATCTATAAGATATATATATGTTTTTTTTAAATGCAGCCTAGTCTTTTAGCCTAGCTGTACACTGGGTACAGCCAAAAACATTATTTGAAAAATGTACCTTGGGTAAATCATTATCATTTTTGTCATCCACTGCGCTTGGTTCAACAAATATTATAGCCTTCTTCATCTCTTACATAATATAATTTCACCCAGTGCCAAAAGTAGTACTTACCAAATGGTGTAACTTCATAATGTAATGCATTAGTCATGCCATTGCCCCAGGGTTCACTCTGAGGCCTATGTTCATGGCTAACCATCTGGTGTAATATTCACTCCCTTCAGTCCACTAGTAAGACAATAATCTTTAGGCAAACACTGCAGATCATTAACCACAATAGTCCAAAAGACCCAATTGACTCCATTTCTCATTCCTGGAGAATCTGTAGTTGGCATCATCCTTAGTTCTACTGTATCAAAGTCCTTATAGGAAAGTCTGGCCACTCGGCAGCCATCTTGGTAATCCCCGCGGGCAGTTACTTTGGCAGTTTATACTTCTACTACGCATGCACAAGGTCAGTGCAACCACATGATTGGCTTTATAAGTTTCCAGATCGACTGTTGTAAAGCAGACGATTGGCTCTTTTGGGGGGGGAGGGGGGCAGGGTATGTGCATCCAACCGCCATCTTTAGCGTTACGGATTTCTCCAGTAGAGTTCTATTCAGGATTCTTTAAGTAGCCTGTCTCTTCTATATAATGTCTTATATAGAAGAGATGTATATAATTTGCATGATGTTAGAATTAGCATGCATTGAATGAGAGGCCTAAACTGATAAATTGGGGCTTTAAAGATATAAAAGAGAAAAATGGTTTACCTATGAATCACTAATCATACAAATCAACATCGTAAAACGTCAAAGGATGATGAAAAAAAAAAATCAAAGCATTGTATATTAAACCAAATTCTCTCCAAGGTGCTTTCTCTCTCAGGATGTGAAGTGGTTACGAGTGAGGCCTTTGAGTCCAAAATCAATAGTTTAGTGTCATTTCTCATCATGTTAAAATAAGCACTATTGGCATCTTAATTCAAACGCCAAGTACCATCAGCAATTTCCGTCCACACAATTTCTTGTCCCCATTTAATGGGAATCACATGCAATTCAGCAATCAGATGCAACAACCACTCTCCTGGGAAATTTCCCTTCAGATACAACAACCACTCCCCTGGGAATATTGCCCTCAACTGGTTCGAGAGTGTAATAAGAATGGAACAAATTGATTGTTTAACTAAATAATTCAACCAGTAGAACAGTGTCACGCTGAGATTCAGTCCAATTCCCACCCCACCTCTTTGACCACAGCTGTTGTCTTCTTTAGGGATGGGGGGGGGGAGTCCCATCCCACCGAGGTCACAAAGGTCATGGAGCCATGGCATGATCTAGATTTGTAAATAATCTTTTTGGTCATTTGTCAATCTGGTTGTATTATCTTTAATCAGATGATCAAAAGTGTTGGTCTGTAATGTTGTATTATACCAAGTTACACCAAGATGCGGGCACATGAGGGTTTATTTTCTGTACGTATAAAAGCCTACCCACCATTACTGGTATATTAGAGACCAACTACTTGTTAAATGCTACATTATGGTTAGTTATTTTATAACTTTTACTGTATATTGTAGTACTGAGTAATTACTGGAAATTAGCAAGTCATTGTAAGTGTTACCTGCATATTTTTATGTGAACACATGAGATAATACTATAATTGGATGCTTTCCACTCACACTCATAGCTCCAACGTAGCCATTAGGAAGCTAATGTTGGTCAGCGCATATCTGGCCAGAGCAAGGCCTATGATTCAACGTTGGAGTCAGAATGCAGTTACTGGCATGCCAATCTCAACTCGTCTTCTTGGCCTGAACAAAATATTGACACCGTGCGGTCCTCACCTTCAGCAATGATCTCTTCCACGGTGACCTGGTACCGCCCGACGGTAAAGGTTCGTCCAATGAAATTGCCCCCTGCGTGGCTCGATCCACCGCCTCCTCCCCCCCCTCCGGACCCGGGCCCGGAGCTGACCAACTCCCGACGAGAATCGAAGAACTTCCTCATGTTGCAAATGAGGAGGAGGAGGAGGAGGAGGAGGACTGTAGGGATTTCAAGTTTACTGTACTGAACCCAGACGATGATCTTGTGTCCAGATCAGGGAGCTGCACTAGTCTAAATTGAGCATAATAAACACATACGACGCCGCAAGTCATCAGATTTACAACAAGCAGTGGGACCTCACTTGTGATGTTCAGATAATAATAATAATAATAATAATAATAATAATAATAATAATAATAATAAAGCAGATATTTGGTTGTAGGCTACATTTCCCGTGTGTGATGACAGAATTGCAGGTCCGTCAGAGCGACGCGTCGTTATGTAAGAGACGCTCACCACGACTGTAATCTGCTGGTGAAATGTTCCTTTATCAATCCAGCAGTTGGTGGACTGCCGCTGCTGCTGCTGCTGCTGATGACAATAATGATGATGATGACGACGAGGGTGACACCAGCTCCTTCATCTCTTCGGACCACTACCAAGCTAGCTCGGTGCTAGCTATTCAGGCGCTATGGCATGCCGTGTAAGGTTATCCAGGTTATCCACTGAACAGCATCTCTTCAATCATCTACCCGTGGTGCAATTTAGGATGCCAGCATTCATTGTCCCATCCTCAAACATGCGAACCCAACATTACAAACACCAAGCCGTGTGTCTGCTGCAAACGGTTCAATTTACGAAAAAACAAAAAACAACAACCTAAAAATCAAGATAGCAAACGCACTGGCGCAAGCTAGTTGTTAGGACCAGAGATGCGTCTAAAATCGATACAAGAATCGTAGCCTTATTTGCGGTCCTACCTGCCGAGGCGGAGGCGTACAGCCTCACACCTGGGTTATTAAATATAATAAAGAGATTTGGAGCCTACCAGACCTCTGCAACCACAGCATTCCCTGGCTGCCTGGAATATCGCAACATCCTAGCTGTTGCTGCTAACGTACGAACAGAATGATGGGTATTGTAGTCCAAATATGCAGCTGCAGCCTCTCCGCCCCTGTGCGTTTGCCTAGTGCTTCTGTCGAGAGAGAGGGGAGGATGGGGGAGGGACTTTGACTTAACGCCGTGCTCTTGGCTATTCGTAATGTTTGCATCAAGGGGTGGGACAGTCTGATCCGATCAATAGAGCTAAAGCAGCGGTTTCCTGGATCTTTTACTCCCACACATCTTTACATTTCAATCTGACACGACAGTGTGTCCTCCAGACAGGTAAGATTATGTAGACTAGCCTACACAATGTTCAACTTGCGATCTGTCAAAATACTTTATTAGTTGGCTACGCGAACAAACACGGCGGGATATTTTGGTAACGTTACAAGTTAAAGGGTGTGCCCAATTTTTTTATTTGTCATAATAATAAACGTTATGCTGTCGGTCTTTTCTGGTCTGAACACAATAAGGCTACGTTGGTTATTTGTTGAGTTTAGGACGTATTTTTTCTACCTTTGAAAGTTTTGGAAGTGTTTGAAACAAGGACGTCCTTGTTTTAAATACTTGGCGAACTGGTAACGTAAGTCCTGTAGACCTACAAATTACTTTGGGTGGTCTTCCTATTTTTCGACAATGGCAAGACGCTTTAGGCCTACTATAGACTAGTTTTCCTGGACAGTTTAAGAACGTGTTTTATTCTGTGTAAGAAGCTAAAAAAAACGTTGATTTAGATAATGTCAGCCTTTACCATAGGAGTCGATCATCTGGAGATAGTTTGCCTGTGTAACCGCTTACTGTAGGCAGACACAGTGCCGTTTAGAGGTTGTCTTCGCAAGGATTTTAGTGTAACGTTAGAGTAATTACAGGTGTGTGTTAACGCAATGAGATTAGTTAGGGCGTACTCTGGGGGATACATAGACCTAACTGAGTTTGAGGAATGAATATCTTTCTACAGAGCTAAATTCATAGTCAACATGGTCAACGAGGGACACACTTGAAATAATTTTTCTGATAGTCACTAACCTGATCCTGCGTTGAGCGCTGGGTTTTCACGCACATGGGCTACAGTATTTGAAATTGAATCATACTTTAAAACAAAACCGATTTGCACAAACGTTTTACAGTCACACATACATGAAACAAAACAAACAACAACCAATCAACAAAACACATCGACAAAAAGTATGATGATCATTATGATTATAATAAATGTATTATTATTAGTAACCTAGTAGTAGTATTAATAATAATAATAATAATACATTTTGAACAATGAACTGATTTCATTGTCATTTATTTGTTTTCAGCATCAGTCATCTATCACAATGGCAGCGGTGAGTCTAACAAACACCCTTGCACCTGTGGCCAGGTGATCATTACCATTTATTTGCATTTTTACTTGGCCACTGAAGGGATTTTCTTTCTTTGTTGCGGTAATGCTTTTCTTACTAGTTACCATGTTGTAAAAACAATGAAAATGAAAGGCCACTCATTATAGGCACTGTATTGCACAGGTATGTCTTGGAATCTTCTGCCCATTGAATATCCCAGTTACTGATGTAAAGATGTAGACTTCACAGGGCTGCTTAAGTGATGCAGTATAAAACAGTGGTTCTAACAGTGGTTCACAATGGTGGTTCTTAAACTGTAGCTTTGGACCCCCTAATGCAAGTACATCCCGGGCTATGAATCACTTCTTTTAACCGCATAATAGCCTAAAACAGTATATGACAGTATATGAATAGCTGTAAACAAACACCACTAAAAACACGTTTTTATTTCACATTTGACAAAAAATAATAAAACTAGGTTAAAAATATTACCAACAGGGTAAATCTTGAAACAATCTCATGCCCTTCCAGAAAGCTTGTGACTCCAGAGAACCCCTGTTGAGTAGCATAGAAGTACATAATAAATAAAATACAATACACTATAGTTTGTACCATACAATACAGTTTGTAGCGTTGTATTGTATTGCATTGTGTTGTTTCTTTCAGTTTGGTAACTTGCCACTGCCTTTTACATTTAATTGTATTTTTTTTTTTATCAGATCGGAAACCGTGGGACTGTGACCGAGGCGGCCGGGTTCGACCCAGACGCCGATGCCCAGCGGCTCAGAGGTGCCATGAAGGGAACTGGTGAGTGAACCAACAGCTGAGCCCCCGAAACCATGACCAGAATGCTCCTTAAGACACATGGTACCCCCACAATACAGCGATTACTAATGCATCTCTCCTCTGGAAAGCTAAATTGAATTTGAATTGCTTGAGTTGCCATGACAAGATCAAATATTTATATTTCCACGGTGCAGTTTCCATTTTCTAAGAGCTTATTCAATCTGCGGAGTTCTCCTTTTAATTTTTCCCCGCAGTCATGGTTTAATTTCTTTCTTAATATGGAAAAAAACAGAACTTCTGATTATGCAAAAATACTGTAATAACAAAAGCCGAATAGTTATGTTAAAAGTTAAAATGCCAGCACCCATTTTAAATGGTACAATACAAACTCAAATACCATACAAACAACAACGTTTTCAGTATCACTTTGTGGAATGTGGATCCCGTTAGAGCCGGCATAATCATTTTCTCCTGATTCTGCTTTGCACTGCATCACAAACGGGCACATTTGATAGCGGCACTAACAAACTACTATTTGTTTGTTTGGATGGTGTTAGGGTTAGACTTAACGACGGCATCACTCCCTCCGTCTAAACTTTGTCACTTGTGGGTGAACCTTTTTAATACAAAGACATGACTCGTGCAATATCGAAAATTAGGTTTTACTGTAAGGTTTTGTTGTTGCAGGCACTGATGAGGTGGCCGTTATTGAGGTCCTAGCTAACCGTACAATTGCTCAAAGACAGCGCATTAAAGAGTCCTACAAGAGATCAGTTGGGAAGGTAAGAGGCATTTCTTTAAGCGTTAAGGACTTAAAATACAGAGAAAGCGGAGGAGCAACAGAGATATAGAAAAACCAGTCACTTATCAGGTTTGGGATCTATGTCAAATTGGGGAGGCTGCGCTTGTGTCAATGTTGATCATTAACTAAGAGGTATAAATGTATAAACCATGGTATAGTAAAGAGAGGCCTGTCTGGGAAACAGCCCCCCTCATAATGTTTATTATGAAGCCACAGAGGTATGCTATCAAACAGTTCCCTTTGTTACATGATAAACCGTAATCAATATATTAACAGAAAGGAAAGTTGCATGTGTACTCAATTAACAAGGTAATCACTCAATAAAGTCCACTAAAAAGGTCCAGTTTGTGAATGAGGACACACATACAGGGCAAAGATTTCCCAAACTGGAAGAAAGAGTGAGTCATATATACTGGCCAGCTTTACTATTCGCAGCAAATCCTTGTGGAGAAAGCCACTCCCTCTAGAACCACCAGTCCTTTCCAGACTTTTTTATTCTCCTTGGAAAGATACTGTAATATTTACCCATTTTACAATCCAAGATAGATTTGTGCATCTTTTACTCCACACCACTTTACTGTAAACATGTATTTCTTACTTAATAGATGGAGTGTGTAAGATTATTACTATTTTATACATTTCCATGTTGGGCTGGTTTTCCATTTGTAGTGTTTACACTGTTTTACTGCAGTGGCACTTTTGTCTCCAATCTCCATGAAATCCCTCAGTTCAGAGGAACTACCTTCAGAAGATGTTAATCAGAAGCACACAATTGTACTATACACACGCATGCTCATACATGAACACAGCCCGTGTGTGTGAGAGCGGTACGGGGACCCTCTCTTTCACATGATACACGCCTTTTAAATGATTTCATATTGAAACGTCTACCCTCTCGGTTAAGGCAATGTACAGGCACTGCCAGTTTGAAGAATTGTTTACCTGCTATCTTCTCCTGCTGCTGTTTGCAGGACCTAGCTGAAGACCTGAGCTCAGAGCTTAGTGGGAACTTTGAGAAAGTGGTTCTGGGCCTCTTGATGCTCGCTCCCGTCTACGACGCATATGAGCTAAGGAACGCAATCAAGGTCAGAACCCTACGCTGCTGTTATGAGTCTTATCATTCATTCATGCGTCGTCTAAAAATAAAATGTTCCACCTATGTTGATAAAGCGGTTGCTTATCTGCTCTGCTATGATATCATCACGTTCCTATGTTATAATATCCACATAAAGTATCACTTGATCTTAGGGGGCTGGAACTGAAGAGGCCTGTCTCATTGACATTCTCGCCTCAAGAACAAATGATGAAATAAGAACCATCAATGCCGTCTATAAGAGAGGTATAGCTATGTCTGTTCTCTGCAATTAATAGTAAAATACTTTGGTTTCAGTTGTTGCCCAAGGCTTGTGTCAGATATCTGATATTGTGCATTAGTTTTAAGGCCACTTTGTTTTCAGATACTATGCACACATACTGTATTGACAACAATGCATTATATCAATTATTCATTATAGCTTGAGCTTTCTCGATGAAGCATTATATTAAGTTTAGTCATTCATCTATGTATTCTATTGCTAATAGAGACACATTCCAGCGAGCGTTTTCTCTGTGAATTCATATGAGCACAATTCTAGTTAGTTAATGAGTTACAAACGTATGTTTTTGTGCATGTTCTTTTATTGTAACTCAGTATTCATTGTGGCCCGTGCTTTGTTCGTTTGTTAGAACATGGGAAGAATCTGGAAGATGATATATGTGGAGACACTTCCGGGATGTTCCAGAGGGTTCTAGTTTCTTTACTTACGGTGAGCCAGTGACCAGTTCGAGCTACACCCTCTGTAGCATTTAAACTTTATGGACAAAGACCGAATGCTTAAATGAGTAAAATTATTCACGTTATGTTTGTATATGGTTGTGTATATTTTGTTATGTTATATTAGCCAGTGTTGGCATCCGTGACTACATTTTGTGAAAATAATTTGTTCATAGCGTAAGACCTCTCTAAACATCTGTGTTTTCTTCTTCAGGCTGGAAGGGATGAAGGCTCCAATGTGGACGATGCCCAGGCTATTCAGGACGCCAAGGTGGGCATTCTAAATGTTAAGGTGAAACCACCCGTATGTAGCCAGGTAACACGGATTGTGGCTTTATTTTCACCTTCGCTCTGCTTGGCTTGGTAGGATATTTATGAAGCTGGGGAGGCTCGCTGGGGGACAGATGAGGTTAAGTTCCTCACCGTTCTCTGCGTGAGGAACCAAAATCATCTGCTACGAGGTATTCCTTTATATTTTTATAATTTTTTTAAAGGGGATTTTTTAGTTTTATAAGATAGATGGAGTTTTAGCTTCATACTTAGTGCTATGTATTATATGAACTGACTTATTTTTCCATTAACCTACAGTCTTGCTCTGATATCACTGCTTTAGCTTGTAGAAGGCAGGTAGGAGTTTGCTGCCCTCATGTGGTGATATAGGGGGCCTACTACTTGCTTCTGTCCCACATCATCATTAGTGTGACTTGAATCTTTCATCATTCATACAGTGTTTCAGGAGTACCAGAAGATATCTGGAAAAGACATCGAGGAAAGCATTAAAAGGGAGATGTCTGGTTCTCTGGAGGATGCCTTCTTGGCTATAGGTGTGTCTGCCCATGTTAAGACGTCTAACTCAGCGTACAGTGCATTCATATCAACAAAGATCTTGCATAACAGCATTGATTTGTAAGAAAGACTCAGTGTACAAACGGCATGCTCCGTTAGTGTTCTAGAAGCCTTGCATCTAACACACTGGTGTTTATGTGATTACCTTACAGTCAAATGTCTGAAGAACAAGCCTGCATACTTCGCAGAGCGCTTGTACAAATCCATGAAGGTGAATATTTTATACCTCGCACACTCGACTATAACATGCAGCTAACATAATAAATGCCTCTTGGTTTCGATATGGTTCATGTAGGTGTGGGGGGGAAAGGTTTATACTACATAAAGTATGACACCAAAGCATTCATGGATTGCAATTTTATAAATATATTAGTAAACATCATAAATTCATTCAAAGAATTTCTGCCTCAATTGTATCCATGAACACAAAACTGATTACACATTAATACAATAATGTTCATTAATTAAAAATATGTATTGCCATTTTTCCAATAGTGACAATAATTAGTACTGTAGTACACTGCACAGATGTTTTGAACAGTAGTAAATGAATTAATGCGGTGTAGTCTGAGGAAAGTCAGCTTTACTTGTTTCATTAATGGACGTCAATGCTGTGATGGCAGGTTATCTACGCACACGGTTGCCAGGTTTGACATGAACTGATTTTAACATCTGAATACCACCTCATTTATATCAGCTACTTTGAAAAAATATTGAAAAAACCCTCACATTTGTTCTCATATCCCCTGTTTAGTCCAATGTCCTTACATTGTGGATATGTCTAGTTAGTATACGTGCATGACATCTCTCTCTCTTGTGTCTCAGGGGCTTGGCACCACAGACAGTGTCCTCATCAGACTCATGGTTGCCAGAGCTGAGGTTGACATGGTGGACATCAAGGCGGAGTTTCTAAAGATGTATGGCAAGACTCTGTACTCCTTCATTAAGGTGAGCCAGCTGGGCTGGACCCCAGGGAATAATACTTGCCATAGAAGACTGCAACGATGCACTTCATAGTTTTCAGTGATACTGGAAAGGCTTAGTGTGTAAACCTTATAAATACACACTACCCCTTTTGACCGACGAAAGTATCTGTTTCAATAAGAAAATTTTAATGAACCCTTTTCACAAAGGTGTCATAGTAGGGAAAACAGGTATGCAGCTCATATTGGCCCTCGTTTATCAATCTAGCGTAGAAACCTGCGCAGATCCGAGTGCAGAAGTCATCTTACGACAGGGTTCACATGAGATTCATGAAACCTTTGTATCTCGCCAATCCCAGCGTAAGAATGATCGAGTGTTGATTAATGTGGCGGGCCAATATTTCTATAGGTCAGTTTTATTTAGCTATACCAGTGCGCCAGCATTGACAGTATATTGGTTGCTTCATTAGTTTAGTCTATAATGGTGCACTGGTTCTAACAAAATGTGTTTACTTTGTGAAGTGTCCATTAAGCAACATATGGCTAAAACACAAATATAAATGGAAGGCATTCATACATTCTTAACTTTAACACACTGTACAGTACTATTTCCATTTGCCCAAACATTGAAACGTAAATCATTTATTGGCCATAGGGTTCCACGGGGCAAATTGCTCGAATGTGTTAGCGCCCTAAGAGCCCAACATTTCCTTTCCCAGCTCACTGTTAATGCTTTGCAACACACTGGCTGTATGAGCAGGCGTAGAGAACTGTGTAAGCCCATGAACCTAACTGAGGATACCTTTAGGGTACCCATAAAGTCGGTGTGTGTTATATTTGGTCTTTTATGCTCTTGGGTTGTCTTTGCTTCATTGCTTAGGGAGACGCGTCTGGAGACTATCGCAAAATCCTGCTGGCGCTGTGTGGAGGAGAGAAGTAGAAGCACCGGGCGTCACACATCCACGCTTCCACTCCTCTTTATGAGAAGATCTTTACATCTCTCTGGATGTTTTCTATGTCCCGTTTCATTTCACAGAGTGTCCCTGTGATGCCTTACTGTACCGTTTGTGTTACCAATTAAACCAATCAATAGTGACCTTTTACACCTGCCCGTGACTTTCAATTGAGCCGCTGTGAAGCTATATATTTATATTTGTGTTAGTTAGAGAGGGATGCAGGGTTCACATCTCCAGGAAGATAAAAGATGGATGCTATTGACCTTCTGTTCCCAGTGCTGTCACATCATGACATTTTCACCGCTGCCTCCTGATTGAAACCCATTTGAATAATTGAATAATTACTCATTTGTCAAGTTGGCTCTGAGTCATTCGATTTAATTATTTTAACAGCGCGCTCGCTTGATTTGGCGGGCTGTAAAGTGTGTTCTAATCTCTTTAAGGAGGACGCCGCCACAGCTCATACAAACATGCCCAAAAATAACGTTTAGCGCTCCCATCCACCACTAGGTGGAATCAAAACCCCACTACTGCTGCAATCCTAGGCTCTTTTGTTGGTGGATCTGAATACTGTATACTGGTATGGTTTACAGCTACGGATAGTAATGAAATATGTTGAGTTGTAAAATAAAATGAGCATTTTCTAAATTCTAAAGTGGTGTGTCATATACTGTCTGAAAACCAACAACGTTATAACAAACAATGTATTAAACTGCCATGGGGCCGCCGTTCTGCCACGCCATCTGGTGACAGCTACAGCTCTTTGACCTTAGGCGTGACAGTTTCAAACAAACATCCACGTTCAGGGAGGTTGAACGTTAGACGCTACATGTTAATTCCTTCAGATAAATCTCAGCCCTCAGAAACTGAATATGATTTCGAAGGTCAAATACAATTACATACAATCAGTGGTACACGCTGTACCTTGGCTGCTGTGGCCCGTCCGCTTCAATGCTCGACATGTTGTGCGTTCAGGGGCGCTCTTCTGCATACCACTGTTGTAACGTGTGCTTATTTCAGTTATTGTCTCCTTCCAGGCTGGCCATTCTCATCTCACCTCTCTCAATAACCAGGCGTATAGAACCTCACTGGATGGAAGTTTATAGTTATGGTAGTATTTTTTACATGGATACATATATACAAAATATTTAAAAAAGTTTATGTTAGTAGTAGTACTTTTTAAAATATATTTTGTACTCCATCCTGTCAGCTTGAACTAGTTCGACTATTCTCCTCTGATCTCTGTCATTAACAAGGAAGTAAAATGAAATGAAATGGGTCCTTGTGAAGGACTTTATTGGTCACACGTGATGCACAACACACACACACACATGCGCGGTGAAATGTGTCTT
>JAOEHI010001888.1:0-12173 GCA_025447815.1 Percopsis transmontana
ATATTGCTTTTGCTATGTCCACTACCAGGCTCCGTAATTAACCATTCCTTTTTGGGGGTCATGGGTTAAAAAGAACTGCTGGTAAAGGGGTTAGGCAAGGTGGATCTCACAAGTTGTGTGCCGAGGAATAACCGGCTATATTTTTGGGGCAGCGGGACACCCTGTTGACCCATTGCCGTTTTCCTCTTTGCTACTGCTGTATAAACACAAACTCTCCCCTACCACCAGCCACACTGTACCAGAGATTAATTATACATCACACAACTGCAGAACTATAAGAATATTAATAACAGAAAAACAGTAGATAAAAGACATCATTATGCCTCCCTGTCTGTTTACACACTTCTAGCAGGTCGGTAACTCAGTAACTGGACCTAAATGACACAAACTGGAATTATAGTCATGCCTGCCTGCCCTTTACTTGTCCCTGATGCAATTCAAGATCTATAATCCTACGTCTAGTGTTCATTTCCGCTTCTTAAATATCAGACAGCCTGAGTTCAAATTGAAGTTCAACTTTTGCCTTCGCCAGGGAATTGATTTTATTTATTATGCCAACTACAGGACCCCTCCTGCAAATTTGTCTGTGTGATCCAAACTTTAATAATTAGATTATATAATTATTTTAATTGATAATGTAGGCATAATATACTGTATTAATATATTATTATCTGCTGCAATAATGCTGTTCGTCCCTTGATGGAGGGATTTAGACAGAATGTGTATATAATGCAAAAAAGTAACTGAAGGCTCATGTGCATGCACACACGTGTTTTATGAACACACGGACACACCCACACACCAGAGCACAGATAGATGAGCATAATGCCCACATCAGGACAAGTGCAAGTGCCGCAACAAATATCTTGTCCAGCAATTGAGCACACTTGCACATGAGCCCCATACAGATACAATGCAGAGGGGCAAGATTCAATGTTATGGTAACCATGGCAACTTCAAACCCCAAAGGTCTGGTATGGAAACCTAGTTCATTAGAGAAGGCAGAAAGAGATAGAAAGACACAGACACACAAGAAGAGAGATGTTGATACCTAAGGGAAAGTGTTTCACCATCTGGTATAAACCCCAATGCACCCTCTTAGCCGTGCTTGTATGTGCACATGCACCAGCACGTGACCGAGCACAGTGGTGTCATGTACACAAGCGCATGGCTCATTGTAAACGAAGAACAGTTTTTATTTTCCTATTTATACAAAAGGTTGACTAATTGGATTAACTAAAACTGAAGGCTAAATTAAACATGCTAGCATCTGCCACTACGATACACTAATTATCAGGGGGAGTGTGTGTGTGATGATAACTTATACAACTTTTAACAGGAAAAGGGGTGACATAATAGAGGTGGTAAATGGACTGCATTTATATAGCGCTTTTTGGTATGCCACAGTCCACCCAAAGTGCTGTACATCATTGCCTCACATTCACCCATTCACACACCGATGGTGGTGTCTGCCGCGCAAGGCGCCATCCAACACATATGGACTAGTTCGGATTAGACGTCTTGCTCAGGGACACCTCGACACTTAGCCGGAAGTCAGCGGGTATCGAACCAGCGACTTCTGGATTGCCAGACGACCTGCTCTACTCCCTGTGCCACTGTCGCCCGAAGTGTTTAAAGGAGTAAGGAGGGTAGGGCAAGGTGGGGAGAGAGATAGAGAGAGGAGTGCACGGCAAAAGTGAGCACGCGAGGGAGGGAGGGGACCTGAGGAGAGGGTGAGAGAGCAGCAAGAGAGAGAGAGACATGCAGGGAGGGAGGGGGCAAGAGGCAGAGGGAGGGGTGACAGAATGTGAGCGAGGTAGCAACGGAGAGAACGACAGACGAGGGAAGAGAAGGGAAGAGAGACGCAGGACTACATTTTTAGGGAACGTTAAAACGACAAGATGGAGTGTACTACTGTACTTCTTCACAGAAAGGTGAGCGGGCCTACTGGGGGGTGGGGTGGGGGAGGGGGGGGGGTCAGGTGGTTTAATGTACAAGTGGGCGACAAGAGCAACGCAACAAATGCCTGACAACAAATGAAAAGTTATGAGGGAAAGAGAGAGAGAGAGAATGTTCCCGAGATGTTTTCTGCTGTTTGATTTATTGTCATCGACTGTTAGGTGTGTAAACACTTGCGAGTGTGTGCAAGTGTGCAAGTGTGCATGTGTGCATGTTTGTCTATTAAGTGTGAGGGTGCTCACACTTAGAAACCAGGGGGCCCAACGGAGGCCTGAACGGTAGACTCTATAATTATAATGATATCAGTAATGGTGATATTAAGAAAAAGGTTTTTACATTTTATTAACGTTCTCGCTGGTAAACGAGATCTCCTCCGCCCCCCCATCCCCATTTTCTTTTCCCTCTCTGCTCACCTCCCTTTCTCCCCTATTCCCCAGGACCCAGTGCAACCTGTTTGTGTATTCCTCTCTCTTGTGCCTCCCTGAGACCAACTATTGACATATCTTCTTCAGCCAATTCATTTCTAACTGTTTAGTTTGTCCACTTGAGCACGCTGGCCAAATTTGTTTACTAATATTGGAAGTGTACTTATATTGGAGATTATACAGCTAAAGCAGGAGATATGTAGAACTACAGATGTCCTTATTTTAAATTAAAGTTTAGCGGGGATAGTGTGTATTTATTGGCCAGAGTGGGCAGTATGGAATTACCACGGTTCCCCGCACTCATGCACACCCACGTGCACAATAGGACTTGTGTGTGTATCCTTGTGTGTGCATGTGCAACCAATATGGTGTTGCAGTATTGCAAATTTAGTTTGCAAATGAGGGATGTTTTAGGCAAAAAACGAATTCTGCTCCGATCATGCATGTTTGCACTACAAATGAAAATACCCTGCCCAAAATGGAAGGTTTTACTAGATCTTACACAGTACTTTAGATAGGCCTGTTAAATTGGCACCAATGGTCTGCAGGACAAGTGTTGAATATTTGTGGCGCTGCAAGCCTTTAGGATTCAAAAGAATGTATTGCCCTTCAAGAAACTGACCAAAAAAATACTGAAGAGAAAGAATTGCAAAGACAACATTATAAAACACATAGGCCCATTGGGTTATAACACATGCTGAATATTTTATAATTAATTACTATCATTTATCTATTGTCTAATTTTATCTTTTGAGATAATGAAATCAGGGTATTCTAAATTTCCTAAATTATTCATTTCTTTCCTTAAGTAGCTGCATAGCTGCAGAATAGGCTCATCATAAGCATATTTTTACATGGTTTAATTATCAAAATCACTACTTTGATTTCACACTGATTATTAACATGCAACTGTACAGACTGAAAATCACTGCACAAGGCTCCGATAGCCTAGGTCATCTATTTGTGAGGCAATCCGACTCTTGCTCTTAATTTATTATTTAGACTTGTTCTACCTTGTGTGAAAGTATAAAAAGTCTTAATCAGGTATAATATGCACTTGCTCCGCTGATGCATGTTTTGGTCATATGGAATAGTGGGGACCACTCCCTGCGCGTGATTGGTCAGTGTGAATAACTAAATAATGCAGACAGCATCACTTATTGAATATTGCTCCAATGGCAGTTCGGAATACAATTACATAAATTATGAAGCAATTAGCAATTACAAACTCAGCAAATAATTATTGTGGACAGTTAAATCACAAAATATGATATGTATAATACATTTTTCTTTTGTCCACTAAATAATCTATTAGCTGTAAAGTTTTCCATGCATTTGTGAGCAATAGAACACAAAACAATAAAGATTAGTAGAGATCTAAATCTGTAATGAACGGAAACAGCATCAGACAGTGGATTACAATATTGTCAGATAAAGCTCAAATGAGTCATTTCACGTTCTGATACCATTATTTGTAAATGCTTATGGTTAAGGTCTTTGGTTAACCTGCTTTAAGAACCAAAAGGAGGTCTATAAACAAAAGGCCAGCAATAAAATATATTGGAATTGGGTAATTTATTTTGATAACCAAGAAATAAGAATGGAAAACGCTTATTATTTGCCATCTTTGATGAAAAGGTCAGATAGGGTCTCATCACTACCTGGTCTCTTACAAATAAACAACAAAGGAAAAATAAATAACAAACTAATTATATGCCTACAATAGTTTTGAGACGGCCACGAAGAATAACACACACACAAAAGGAATATACCGCGCGCATCGCAGCATCAGCGCGAGACTGTGCGGATGATAGCGGTCGCCCATAGGGCGACACCTGTCAAGCCTTTTTTCAAGGCACACACGCATACTAGGCTATATAGTTTTACAGAAACACGGACAGAGGGTCTGCTCAGGCGGTAATTTGAGAGGAGTTGGCACCGCTGTTCTATATTCTGCGCTTTCATCCACGGAAACACGACGACTGTGACGAGCGCGAGCCGTTTTGGCGAGGAGTTGAAGCGAAGTTGACGTGGCCTCATCTTAAGGAGAGCTGACGGAGGTTCGCGAGCAACACACATACAGTAGGCTACACAACGAAGAAGGTGACGAACGGACGCAACGAAACGACATAGGCTACTTAATTGGCTACAAAGAGGTAAGTATTTACGGTATACGGTAGACCATATCCGTCCCCGGTGTATTGGAGGGACTTTAATCCGCCCATTTAAAGAGAATGGGAGCGATTTCTGAATTATGTCCCGAGGGATGCGATCAGAGAAAATAACAGAATAAAACAAAAGGTAGGATGTGTTC
This sequence comes from Percopsis transmontana, assembly GCA_025447815.1. Lineage (NCBI taxonomy): Eukaryota > Metazoa > Chordata > Actinopteri > Percopsiformes > Percopsidae > Percopsis > Percopsis transmontana. The sequence goes on from JAOEHI010001888.1 coordinate 4,699, forward strand.
GGCATTTTTCGATGACGATTGATTACCACGAATTCATATTGGATTGACTGAACGGTTTGATGCAACTTGGATGAAAAGACTGAATGTAGCATAAATGTAAACACATCAAAACCTGTGACGTTTCTGTGATACTTTTGCTTTGTTGCGTTTAGCTAACAATCTCGATTCTTGATTCAATTATCTCCACAGATATCTGTGTGCGGGTACGTGCGTGAAGCTACCTGCTGGTCAGCTTTTACACGGCAAAATGAGCTTTTAACAGCGGGATATAAAAGACCTGCCGGCAGAGAGAAAGGCAGTGACAGACAGAGGTGGAGAGAGATTAAAGTGAGATTATAGCCTACTTTATAGAGGTAGAATTTGTAGGCCTATATTATTCCTCCTCACTCCTATTCTCTCGTGAGCAATTGAGTGTTTTCGCTATCTGTGCATTTGCCTATGGTTTTCTTCGTTAGCAAGTGTATTCGTCATGAGCATAACAGAATCGTCCCAATAGAGATATGTCCCCACTCACGTCACAGTGTACACACTCCAGCACACCACAGTCTCACATTCACACACACACACACTGTCTATATGTGCTCAGAATCTTGTGATGTAGGACATCAATCTACAGTAGAGTGCAAACACACGCAAAACATTGCATCACTAATTTCTCCAGAACAATCACCCAACATCCTTCTGATTCTAAACACGCACACACACACTCACACAGGATTAGCAAGCATACTGGGCCATATTGAGATAGCAGATTAGAATTGGATTCTCGGGAGCAGAATGGTACAGTACATGGGATTACAGAAGAAAGACTGGAATGGAGGGAGAGAGAGAGGAGTGGATGGAGCATGGAACCAGGGAACAGAGCGAGAGAGCAAAGAAAAAGACCCAAGTAACAAAGAGAGAGAACGGGGAACATGAGATTAAAGTGTAATATCTAGACATAGAGAGAGAAAATCCAGGGCAAGTCCTGCAGTTGGAGGGAAGTGCGCATTGGCAGAATGTAGCAAGAACAAAGAATAAGAGAAGGCAACAGCCAGTAATTCCCCATTGACTTCCTTTTGATCTCCTCTTATGTGCCTCTCCGACGCTGGGCGAGGGACGCTGGTTATATAACGCTCAATTTGAAACACAATAACGTTAGGAAATATGGCACAAAAAGCATCTAGCACACACTCCACATTTGGACTTAGTAAATAATTATTTCAGAGGGTTGGGAACAGAGGTTGTGCTGTGGGTCAAAGAGACCCAGCATCTCTGCAGCTCCCTAACAAATGTTACAGGTGTCAGTCATCTTAACAAGATTTCTGTCCTGGAGGCGCACTCTACTGTTAGAAATGCTCCGACACATGCTCAGGTTCCGCAGAAGAATCAAAAGGTCTTGTGTTACTTTTCAACATGTGTTATGAGCAGCATGTGTCAACACAGCATGTGTTCGCTGTTAACACTCATGTCAACAGTTAGTCCCAGATGTGTGTGGTCCTTGACTGAACACAGAGGAGATAACTGCTTTCTGATAGAGTCCACCTGGCTTCCAAATGACTTTCTGACTTTTCTGTTCTCCAAGCAACCTCTTCGCCTGCTGTGGGATTCGATAAGCGTTTCTGGTGTTATGTGCTTACTAAAGTCTGAGGTGTTTGAGAGTAGTTAGAGAGCGGGGGTCTAAGAGTATTTCATCTTAAAAATAAATTCCCTTATGCTGAAGTAAGATGACAGCCACAATCTGATAAACAATTTAAAGGTCCAATCCACAACTTTTTAGCCTAATCTTTAAATTTTTTTATTTAATAATACCTTGTTTGTGGCAGGCCAACATACAAATTGAGCATGCTGCTATTGATAATTTCCACCCGTTTTCTCCATTTGTCTCGTTCACTGGTGGCAAGAGAATAAACTATAAATTAGTACTACAAAAAAGGGCTAGCCCTACCCGCAGATTGCAGGTCCCTTTCTCATTGGTTGATATCGTTTAAACATCACTTCTGGTGGGTGCCACTCGATGCCATCTTTTTTCTAGCTGGCTGTTGACAGTGTCTATGAACAAGGTAATAGTGTAAGTCTTTTGGGGCAGGATAGGCTAGTTGTTAGTGTGGTCGACTCCAAGCCAAAAAGGAGGGTCTGGGTTAATCCCTGATTTGCCTTTCTAACCCCTACCTTCTCCTTAATAACTGTACTCATTTAAAGTAGCTTTGGATAAAAGTGTCTACTAAATCAGTATTTCCCAAATTGGGTACCGCATTAGCCTAGGGTTCCGCGACGTCAGGCCAGGGGTGCCGTACACAATCGCTGCTCCTTAGAATTTGATGGCATAATTTTGTGTGTCTTGAAAAAAAATCCTACAAAAGGGGTGCCATAAGGGGGCACTCACCCTGGGGTCTGTGTGGATCCCAATGCCCCCGTGCAGTGATGGGACTCTGTACTGTGAATAGGTACCATCTTTTGGATGAGATGTAAAACCGAGATTCTGACTCTCTGGTTATTAAAAATCCCAGGACACTTCTCGAAAAGAGTAGGGGTGTTAACCCTGGTGCCCTGGCCAAAAAATAGTCAACAATGACATTGATCAAGGCCTTGTAAATTGTCCCTAAAAATTACAAATTCTCCCTCTCCTCACCTCCCAACTAATGTGGGTGAGCGTACTGGCGCGTTCGCATCATGGTGGAGGTGGGTCCCCTATGACATGTAAAGCTCTTTGGGTATCTTGCGCTACAGTATATAAGTGTAATGATTATTATTATTGCCTCAGCAAAAATGAAATAGCAGTTAAAAAAAAAATTGTGTAGGAGGGACTGCACCTTAAAATATGTTGGTTTTGGTCTAATAAGCGAAAGAAAATATAAAAACAATGTATGTCATTGTTTGCATGTCCCTCACTCAAACCATTTCTGGTCATCGACTGTATAGGCTACTGGCTTTGGATTGGATTGATTCCCAGTTGTAAATCCCCGCAGGAAATCAAGTCAGTGTGAGTTTAACTACCCCCAATTTTCATCAGCAGAATGACCTCTTTTTGGGTAGTTCTAGCACTCACATAGGGTGGAGTGATGCAGTTAAGCTAGTGGGTCAAGTCCCTGTATCTACAGGTATCTAGAGAAAGAGCTGACAGGCTAAGGAGAGAAAAATGGCTCAAAATTATACCAGAAAAAGTACCATGATCCACAAATATTCCATGATTTACAAATGTGCTATCCATAAACCTATTTTCTCTCTTGTGATGTGTGTTGGCATATTCAAAAATGTTCTATGATTTACACAAATAGATATCTATTAGTAAATATATCGTTTGTAATTTGTAAAAATACTTTATACTTTGTGTGTGCATTTCTCATGATATGAAATGTTATTTGTAAATCTGTAATTCAAAGTGTTGAATCTGTATTTGTGGATCGACCAATACACGCATTAATTTTTTTTTAACCAATACACGCTTTTGAGACATTCTTTTCACTCTTTTGCAATCCACACACAAATAGCTACTAATATTAAATGTAGGCCTACTGTATATCTATAAGGGGTCAATTATGTTAACTGTTCATATTTGTTAAAATAATTGACTAGGTTGCCTCCATATGAATTTAAGAATAGTCTAAGTTTTAGCTAGTGTAGTATAGTATATTATTTTACCAGACAAATATTGAAGACAAATATTGAAGTTTGTTGAGTTATTTTTTGCCGCTTTGTTTTAAAGCTGCTGTAGGTAGGGTTTGAGAGTTGCAATGAGAGCTAGCTAAAAAACAATAAAAGAGTACGATTTTGAAAATCAACAACCAAAAAACCCAACCCCTCATCGTCTGCTACCTCTGGAGCCATTGACAAACCTGTTGTAGCTGTGTGCGCGCAATAATGTGATTGACAGGCAAGGTAGATTCACCGGACCAATCCTTGAAAAGAGGCCCTGATTGGTCAGAATTCTTTGGGACACCATGAAAAATCTAAATAGACTTATAGAGGCAGAGAGCATTTCACTCACTGATAGCTGACAGATGTCTATGGCATTTCTAAGAAAATACACAAAATGTATAGTTCTAAAATCCTACCTATAGCACCTTTTAAAGATTTAAAATAACACGCAGCATTGATCTTCTGTAGCACACAAGAGAACTAATTAAGCAGAATAATAACAGGCATGGAGTGTTATAAAGCCTATCAATGCATGACTATTCAGACATGCTGTTATAAATTAATTAGGGAATTTCATTCCCTTTTCATCGATTCATAATTGGAAGTCTCCATCTGAATCAATGTCTTACCAACTGGACGATATCCATGATGTCGGTCTATATAGTGATATTATGGCTGCCTTGCCAAAAATCCTGTGCTTGGCCAGTTGCAAAACAACACATGAAATGGATTAGACTGGAGTGGTAGGGATTACACATTAATGATCCCAAAGAAAGGAGACTAGCCATCTTCATGGCCAAGACCTACATCAAGAAGGAAATGGAAAAGAAAAAGACAAGGCTCACTGTACTTGATAGAGCTTTGGTCAGATTCAGGGAACATTCGCTGCTGGCTCCCACATTCACAGAGCGATTACTGATTTCATACCTGTGTATTGTGCACACAGTGAGACAGCCCCATTGAGCATCTATTTTCTCACCAGTACACAAATTGAAGGCTACTCATTTAGATGTAAAATAGATCCTGTGCGTGTTCTTCACTGTCAGAGGAGAAACTCAACACTTGAATTCCTTATGAAATCACAGTTGCCTGGTTTCCTAACATTATCAGAAACCTACTTATGGGTATACACCTGCGATGTCCAAACCAGTAGGTAAAAGCATTTATGAGGAAATACTTTGGATGCTACAGTATGCAGGAGCAAAAACAGTAACATAGAGAAATACAATAAAAAGATCCCTTGTATAATATTATTAAAGAAAAGGTCCATACCAGTGGCCCAGTATCGACTTTTTCCATCACACCTCTCTGTCTCCACAATACTACGTGTATCAAATTTAAAGCAAAATGGCATTCAATTAGTTAAAGAGGCGACATTCCTATCTCCCAAGAAACTGCAGGCAGCTCTCGAGGTGAAATACAGAGGGGCAATAAAACTTAGGGCCTAATAAATAAAATATAATTGGTAAATAAATACCCTGAGCTCTGTTTTACGAAAGCAAACAGGACACATCTGAAAATTATAACCCCCCCCCCCAAACAAACATTGTTTCAAAGTGGATTCTATTGAGACTTATTTGTGTCTTAGTTTCTGCCTTACATAATCTATTGTAGGAGGCAGTATGGCATTAAACAAACACTGTGCTTTTATATAAATGGTTGCACCCTGTTTTGGCTCAGACCCTCCCAGATAGACATAACATAAATTCTCCCAAAATATACACAAATGAGCGAGCACACTCGCGCACACACAAAGGCCTTACTGTAAGAGGTACTGCATTATAACGGGTTGGTGCATTTGTCAATGTGTGTCTAAGTGTTGTGTGTGCTATGTAAGTCATTTTTTAGTGATAGAACTGTCCAGGTGATTCAGGGTGGTAATTTAACGTGTCAAGACGAGATCATGGACGAGCTTATATGTTAACAGTTACAGTACAGTACTCTCTTACCTACTATAGCTATGCAGCTGATGTAGTGGCCTCCGGATACAGTGGCGCCTTTCATTAAAAATTAGGACCAAGGGCTTGAAAACAACTAATTAGCTGCTCTGAATGCTCTGAATATTGAGGGTTTTTATTCAATTATTTAAATGAAAATTGTATCCCACCAAAAAATAGTGAGAATTGAAAAGCAAAAGACCGAACCACTGGCTTCTTAAAATATAACATCTGAAATTTCCTGAATCCATGAATAGTAAAAAGGCATAATTATCTGAAGAAGAGACAGGGAAGGTGAGCAACAAAAGGAGGTGGCAAATGAGTTCTTCTATGAGCCCCAAAAGAATAAATAAAAAATGTTTTTTATTAAACAGAGAAAATCTTTTACATTTTTAGAGAAAAGAAAGCAGTTAATTGCATTCTGTGGCTCATATCTGTATGTGACATTGGGCTGTGTTCCAACAAAAGCCTCAGAAACAGTCAGAGTCCCGTTTAGCTTTTCATATCAGCCCAAAGGTCAAAATATGCATAGCTCACCAGAGATGGATGTGATGGGCACAAGGTAGCATTTTTTCTGTGATATCACAGTTGATGCAGGATGCATCCAACTGCAGCAACAGCAGCAGCCAAAATTAGCGCCACACCGACACTCAGCACATCTGGTTCATGATGAACTGAAATTTCAAGGTTAAAGTTGCAATCTGCAACATTTATTTAATTTAACTTTAACTTGTCTTTAACTTGTAACTTTACAAGACCTTGTTTGTGGCATGCAAACGTAAAAACTGTCTTACTTTCTAGTAGTAATCGTTAAGTTCAAACTACAAAAATGGCAGAGCACCTAGTGTTGTGCGTGTGATGCAGATCCTGGTCTCATTGGTCAATAGCTTAAGGCAATTTGTACATTTATGTGTAGTGTACTCGTTTCTATTGTTTCTCTAGCTATCTATACAGATGCAGCGCCCTAGAATGCCCGCAGTTCCGTGGCAGAGAATTTGCGATGCTGAGTTCTGGCACGTCAGCTCAATGACACAACATGTAGTAGCGATTATTGAATGCTATACACTATATATAGTACTGGAGAAGCAACGCAGTCAGATGATTCCCTACCTGGCTTCCACAGCTCGGAAATTTCTATCGGCGCCATGCACTGTTGAGAGTTGAGAGCGAATGACTTTTCAGCATAGCTTCTCAAGTTTAAACCGACGTAATCGTGAGAGAGCGGAAATGCTTCTCTTATTAAGAAAAACCTTCCCCTTAAGTTTACTCAGCCAAGCTAGATGAGCTGTGTTTGTTATCAGAACCTGTTACTGCACGTAGCTGGCTACGGGCTTTGTAGAGAAGGCACTCGAATAAACATTTTCTTTGTGTACCTATACTGCTTATTTTATCTGAACCCCCTACAAAAAAAATAAGTACTTGTATGTATCGGTCTTAAAAAATTGGTATCTGTGCACCTCTATATTTAATGTTGGCTTATATAGCCCTATTACTGCTGCGCTTATGGTACCGCTTTTTTCTTTTCTTTTACGAGTCTCGTGGATGTTTTGGAAGTTTGGGACGCTGCCTTCTAGGCTGCAGTGAGACCATATATATTTTTAAAATAAATTCATTTTCTCTCATATACACACACACACACACACACACACACACATATACATATATATATATATATATATATATATATATATATATATATTATAATTAGGTCATTTAGCTGACTATTTTATCCAAAGCGACTTACAATTACATGGAGCAGATAGGGGTTAGGCATTTTGCTCAGGGATGCTTACAGGTAGGCCAACTCTGGAGCTCGAACCCACGACCTTCCGGGTGGGAGTCCAACACCTAGACCACCCTGCCCCTATCTATCTATCTATCTATCTATATACATACAGTGTGTATATATATATATATATA
>JAOEHI010001889.1:0-12172 GCA_025447815.1 Percopsis transmontana
TGAGTGACTGGCTGTTTGCAATTCGCAACAATCACCACTAGATGTCACTAAAAACTACACACTGGCCCTTTAATATGTTATTATCCATATAATTATCAGTGAGCAAAGGAGACCTCACATGCATGTCCACCAGCGCTGCATCATGGGTCCGTCAACAATGCAAACCATTTTTCAGGTGCCATCGGGGCTACAGAAAGAGTATGCGCCGAGATGCTAAGTTTGCTTTTTTTGTCGTCTCATCAGTGGAATTTATGTTGAACGACAGTGATTGCCATCGGCCCATATGACAAAGACTGCATTGTCTCGATGACCAGGTCCCTTCGTCAAGGACACTTAAGCAGTCACATTCCTCCAAAGAAAACTAAAAAAAATGGCATTTAAAGTATCTGGCCACCTCCTCACTGGCTTTGATATTCAAATGGACATGGCGCTGTACAAACAGGCGCCTCCCGTTGAGGAAGGGGGGGTGGGGTGTGAGAGGTAAATCAGATAGGATTTACCTCAGATGAAAAGAGCTGGTCTGACATTTTCACAGCGACTGCTGAGGGATACTGAGGCCATGTTGGTTTGATGTCATGGTGGGAAGTTATGGCGTGGAAAAGGTTACCCCTGCTTCCACGGACAAACTGCTGAACACAGCATGCGATGGCAACATGTGCTGAACCAAAGAGCAGTGGGCACAGTCACGCCACAAGCAGAAGAATCTGCCTCCAAACCTAAACCCAAAATTGAGTTTTATTCGTCACTCTGCTCAGAACAGTTTGTTTTGCTTTTAATGTTTTGGTTTGTATCCAAACACCCCTACTGATTACCCCTTCTGAAGAATATAAACAAATAGAAAAGACTGGCAAGAATTGTAGAATAGCAAACTATGGGAACCTTCTACAGTTTAACTGGTCATTTCAGTCCTGTGGTCAGGCAGACAAAACTGTTCAACGCTGCGGTACCCAAATGTTTGCACTCAAGACTCTTCAAAATAATACACGGGAACACTGGCCTTGATAATATATACATAATTAAGCAAATAAACACCCACTAAATTATCCTTTTACAGTTATTCGCTCTTCTTTTACCCTTCTCACGAAATTTTCAGTGTGAAGACAAAAGATTTGGACCGACTAGTTAATTCCCAAGCAGGTGGAATGGCTGGATTCGCCGCTCTCCAAATTGATGGACACAGTTTGGTATGCAATTAAGGCATAGCTGTCACTAAGAGGCTTTTCTAAGGGATTGTAAGCGCTGCTGCGTCCAAAGAAGTCAAGTGAACACAATTAGTCTATTTAGGAGTTTCGTAAAAGGCCCCAACTGTAAAATAAGAAGAAACAAAGCTTGGCCAAGGAGACAATTGGACCGAAACGCAAGTCTTCTAGACTGTGCCGAGGATCTCCCTTGGGCTCCTGTCAGCTCAATGACTAGATTGAAAAGCGGTGTGAATGATGACATTCAGTCCATCCACAATGCAGTGATGTCGGGCTGCGCTGTTCAGTGCCAGTGGCACGAAACTTTACCCATCTGATTACGAACAAGCCCCCCACAGACACACACTTCCTTCATCTCTCTCCCCAGCCAAACACCCCTCCCGTACTTCTGCTGGGTGAAAAGAAAAGACCCGCGTTGTACGTGCTAAATGGCCCCTCCACCTCTGAAACATCAATGCGTTTGGAGGGGCCCTTGTGGTCCATTCTCCTCCGCTTGGCTCTAGAATGCCAGACTCTGGCCACACATACTGTGCTCTCTCTCTCTTTCTCTCACATGCACGTACACACACCTGCGTCTGTTCCTCTCTCATACACACTTTAGTCCATTAATGTGCGCTTTATTCAAGACCGCTTGTGTGAACCAGTGTCTGTCTGTCAGCTGAATGACATTTCCTATTAATTAATTAAGAGTTTTAAAACCTGTATCTGTCTGCACTTTCAGCACTTGCACCCACACCTGGAATATACCTAGAAGTTATGGTGGTTGCGTGTTTGGTTTAGACATAGGTTGATTAGTGTTTGTGCCTTTGTGCAGTCCATCGTTGGTATTAGAATCAAGGAGGAAAATAAAGCAGACCATGAATGTTTCGGAATAAAATTAGCGTGTGCATGCAAAGTTACCCCTACCTATCAGTTTGAGGCTTTGATGTTGGCAGCTTCACTGAGATGTGTGTCGGAGACAATGGCCAGTAATAAAATCAGACCTTCTGTGGTCCATACACGGCTATTTTGCATTGACCTTGCCATAAACCTATTCCCTTTACACTTTACATCGCTTTCAAGCCAGTGGCTTCACAGACAAAGTGGTATAAGTGATGATTCAATTAAGCTTTGAGGGGTGTTTGAGTGTGATGTTGGGCTTTCTCATGCTGGGTAGGTTTGTGAAGCGCCACACAGATTAGTTTCCCACCAAGGCTGGTGTCACCCTACTCTTCACTTCCTCCTTGTGCACGTTGCCATGACGCCTGGAGCGGCATTCTCACAAAGACCAGATGGTTTCCACTGGACTGAATCACATGTCACAGATGTCTTTGCGGAGAGACTGTCTACAAGTGGTCGTGTGAGCTGACGATTGAATATATAAGGAGATAATCCCACACACACACACACACACACATACACACACACACGCGCACACACACACACACGCGCACACACACACACACACACACACACACACACATTTACACCCATTGGGTCAAATGTAGGCTGTGGAAAATGTTATTTAAGATAATTTAAACTAACTAAAATATCAAAATAACAATTATATAAACAAGAGATATATTGAATCAGATTTGGGCTCCTGTAATCTTGCCACAGAGCTCTTCAGTAAATTGTTTGTAACTGTCACAGAGACACCTTTGTGAACTTGACTAGAACTTTGACCCTTGCTGTTTCTGACCCAAAGAGGCTTCTTGTTGGTCTTTATTTGGTCCATCTATCTCCATAGAATACGAGTTGAACATCTGTTGAGTCTCTAACTTCACCATTAGACCTTTTTATCTATATTTAGCATGAAACATTATCTATTTAATGTCTGTCTGTAGCTATATCGTTTAATTAACATGTCATGTTATTTGATAGTGAACATGGTATTTAAATGTCTTTTTTCAATTATTTTAAAGATAAATGTCCCTCTATTCAGTGTTGAATCGTCAAATTGGATGAGCTACATCAGAGTCGGAGAATAATCTCTAAAAGGACATGGGTGTTAGAACTGAGGCTGTTCAACCGCAGTGTCTTTCCTTTTCCAGGCTTTACTTGAATGAATAGTACCTATACAGAATGAATAGAATGTATAGGAATAATAAAAAAGTGGATGGTAGACAGGTCTGAGCCCAGCAGGGGGCGGTGGTGATTGTCAGGTGTTGCTCTGCTTGACTGACACTATTTCATTGCCTCCACCTTTACTTTATTAGACTGTTAGACTAAAACCCTGAACCAGTGCCAACCACGGGAGACAGCAAATAATAACGGTTTCATAAACAGTGATTGCTCTTATCAGAATCCACCATGTTAGCTTTCTGTAGTCTGTTGATGGAATAAAAATGAGGGCAATAAATTACTTTTCCTCTCGAGCCTCCTTCATCCCTCTAAACAGACTCCCCGATGGGCTACATGATCTTTGTTCTCAGTTCTGGTCCACTCTCCGCCGGGGGTCATTCCTGGTTACAACCGCATGTCTTCTCTTTTTTGTATTTTTTACTGCTTTCTTTTTTCTTTTCTTTTTTTACCACCACGTCCAATGCGTCTTTCTCTTTAAATGAGACGTAAAATCCTCCCTATTTTATGAGAGCGCGTTTATGTGCGTATGCGTGTCTGAGTGTGTCAGCGTGTGTGTGTGTGTGTGTGTCCAGCCTGTCTCGAGCAGTACAGTGAACTGCAGCCAGTCAAGGGTTTCTCCGGTTTAATTAGGAGACTCACAAAGAGACCTGATGTGACAAAAGGTTTGGAAGTTGAAAAGAAGCTAACCTGAAGTCCCCCATCTCTCATTCAGCCGTAAGGAAACACACTAAGCGGTCAAATCAAAGAAAAAAACTCCTCAGTAAAGTTCTAACAGTGGGAAAAAAGGGGTCCGGGAACGTCAATGAGTCAAGAGGTACCTATTCCAAGAATTACTTTCTCGTCAAGTATCCCGTGTTTCCATTTATAACAAATATTCTGTAACAACATGTTTTGGCGGAGAAACAGCCCCATAGTTAGCATCATGCTAAATCTGTGCACAGGCTGGAGGACATGGACCTTAACTATAAAACTGGTGACAAGCTGGGTTCAATACATGCTTTTAGCATTTGCCCCGCTGAAGTGTCCTTGAGCAAAACGTTCCATCTCTACAAGCTCCGTATATGAATAACACTTACACACCTTACGGATAAAAGGTCAAGTGAAAAAAATGTCAAAGACAAAACCTGACTTGGAAAGCCATTGTTCTGGCCAAGAATATGGCTTAATAAGGCTTAATAAGAACTAAAAGATATATGTGCTGGTGTGAGACGTGGGTTGGAGATTGTCAATAAGTTTGATTTCTAGATAAACAGTATTCTGTGTGTGTTTTTTTGTGGAGCGGCGATGAGATGGAAAAAGGTATAAAGGTATAAAGGTAAGATCCACTATCAGTCAACTCAACACAACTAGGAAATGCTGGAAGCAGAACTAGACATCATCCCAGTGCTTTTAACACCAAGTTGAATCCTTGCCTGAGGGATTTTAAGGGGTATATTTCACCTTTCAATCATTTAATTTTCAATTGTACATTTTATTTGAGGGACATATGCAAGAGGATTACACTTCTCTTTCTAGAGCACTCCTTTAATCACTTAATCACCCTTGAAATCTTGAAAAATCCCTTCTCACAAGGATTTGAGTAGCAAATGAGTTTGGACCAAGCATTGTCCAACTGCCCTCTAGATGTTTTGGGTCAGTAGCATAACGTACCATTGGCAAAATATATTTGTTTGAAGAGATCTGGATGTCTGTCTGTAGGCTGTTCTGCTGGAATGGGTCCTGAGCAGAGTAAATCAGGCTTAACACTTAGGACACTCCTGGCTCCCCTTTTGGAGGATGGATCATAGAGTTAAGCCTTCTGAGAAATGAGATATGATAATTGTTCTGCTGCAATGCTGTTTTTATCATATTTCATAGGCAATTGCGAGAAAAGCCCATGTTTCATTTGTGATGCAAATTGAAATATCGGCCCTTGTACATTATTTTTGGGAAAGGTCTATGTATCTGCTTGAATATGAAATATTACCTTTATTCCCATAAAAGAAGATAAGTGGGAAACCTGGAAAGGTGACAAGTCAATATTATGATTAATATGTAATACAGTAAATCAACCGCCATTTTAATCTTATCTTACACACAGGATCTTATAAGATGCTTGTAGGAAGATGCCAATTATTAAATGCACTGCCAAAAGACAATTACTGAATATCAAATAAACGTCAGGCACACAACCTATTCAGACCAAGCTTATCTTGTGCTGAAATTCAAACAAATGGGCCTGTTTTCCCTCTTTGTTGTTGAAAGCAAAAACTTTCAAGGCAAAAACAGGAGCTCATAAGAAACCCTCATGGACTGTAAAGTTGGAAAGAAAGCAAAGGGTTAGACAAGAGAGGAGGGGCTGGGAAGACACAGTAAAGTACCAGGAGGAAAAGTACAAAAGGCCTCCCAGCTGATGGAAAGTCTCTTCATGTCTCCTGCGCACCCCATTGTCAGAGTTTCCTTGATGTGGGGGACAAAGTTGCAACACATCAAAGAGTGCTGTCCCTATATGGCACTGCGATATCACACTGCCTTTTATATAGAGAGATGGCTCTCTGGACTTCAAGGTCATTATCAATTAAAACCATCACAGACACACCTGCATAGAGTCCTGTGAGGTGGTGCTAACTACCGATGAAAGCATGGACCTCAGCGAAAACCCTTGGCTGAAGCAAATGCAGAATCTGGATACACGGTGAATATGAATACAATTATTACCACAAAAGTGTAACTATTATTGATATAATATAAAGCAATATTTATTTTTTGAGACATGGATCACCACTGCAGACACTGGAGTTTTTGTCTTGAATAATAATAATCCTGGGTAACAATAAGTATAGCATCATCTGATCCAGATAAATCCTGTACAGTATATTCCAAATACAGGAAGCTGTTTATCTGGATCCAATCATTGCCGTGTCATGCATGGGGAACTCCAGTTCCTTATTGCTTGCATCTTCAATGGAAAATCCTCCCCTATCAGACACAAATCAAATTCTGTTTACTGTTAATAGCCACTGAAATAATAATCAGTGTATCCACATATTATTCATCATTATGTAGAATGTTAAATGTGTTTGTCTAACGGTTAGGAAACATACTAATTCACATACAATTACATCATTTGGCTGACGTTTTTATAACACAAGGGCTTACAGTGAGTAGAAAAACAAGGGGGTCCACTCACTGCTTCTGTTCCTTATTTAATTGTAAGTGTAATGTGATAGAGTACAGGTGTAGACGAACGATAGCGAACACTGAATTACGACGCAACAAACGTGCATGGAGAATAGATGTAAACAAATGTACAATACTTTAATTAAACAAACGATCAACGCTACGTTGCCAAACAACAAACAACAACAGGCAGGATAGTCTAGTGGTCTGGGTATTGGACTCCCAGCCAGAAGTTTGTGGGTGCAAGTTCAAGAGTTGGCCTACCTGTAAGCATCCTTGAGCAAGGTGCCTAACCCCCTATCTGCTCCATGGGATTTGGATTGAAGCGTCTGCTAAATGACCTAATTGTAACCTGTTGTGTGTTATCCTGCGGTGTATAATGAAACCTGTCCATACTGTTTGACTGTTTTAACCAGGAGCGTTTAATCAGATGCATGCTATCTTCATTAGATGTACTTTGGTTCTTTTTCTCTAAAATTGGTAAAGATTGGGTTGCCACCTGCACTGTGGTCATCCTTCGACTCTCCAAGAGTGACCACCCTGCGATGAGAAAATTCCTGGGAGTGCCGGGAGGTGTGATTCACGGGACTCCAGGGGAACTGGGGAGAGGTGTAGGTAATTATTTGAATCACCTGTCTCCCTAGATAAGCAGGCACAGAGCAGAGCGGGGGAGAGACACAGAGGAAGGAGCCGCGCTGAAACCTTCCTGGGACTTATCCACACTGAGGCATGTCTGTTTAACTGTACAAATAAACCGTGCTTGGCACATTGGAATATACCAGCCGCTGTGTAAGAGAGGGTTTTAACGTCACAGCTGCTTATGGAATATCCCACAGGTGCACTTAGTTTACACATAAAGCATAATTTGTTAGATTTTTTTTTTTAAATCCCTGTAATCCTTTTTTTTTAAAGTTTAATTAGAACACGCAGAACAGTGGTTTTGTTCTCACGGGAACCCTAAATGTTTAATAAATAAATTATAATTCAAAAAGAAAATCTCAACTTCAGTTTTCACTTGCTCCCCGCAATTCCATTGCAAAAAATGCCTAAGAACATCACAAGATGCGTTGCCTTTTTTTAGAAATCCAAGAAAGAAATGCAAGAGGGACTGTTTGATGGCTTCGTCGAGACTCAAGTCATCAGGTTCCAACAGCAATTTCTCCCTCTTGTCACACCATATTCCCACTATTAGCTGATCTCGGACTAGTTTGTCATGAAGAGCCAGTAATTGCGTCTCGCAAGTTGGTCTCAGATATTCCTTGGGACATCCGGTTCGACCAGGCATGGCCAGGAAAGCCACCGGCGGGGGTAACAAATTAGCCATCCTTGTCGCCAAATGTTGTGTCTGATCCTACGATGTGTAATGAAACTTGTCCACACTGCTCGACTGAACGCCGGGAGCGTTTACTCATACGTGCCTCTCAGTCTCACGACACCGTAACACAGCATGTGAATGTGTGACATATTCCCCACTGCATTTACTGTAACACTGTACATAACACAACCAACAACACATCCCTCACAAGCACAAACATAAAGTATATACCCACACAACACAACCAGTGAAATCAATGAGAGGGATTCATGAATGAAAGTCCGGTGGTGTGCTGGATGTATGGACAGGAGGGTCTGGCTGAAGACTGGAGCTCCACTCTAGAGCTGAAACATGTGACCTCCACGCTCTGTCATAACCCCAGCCCTCATTTAACCCTTACCATAACCACCAATCAGGATAGCCCTCATTTAACCCTTACCTTAACCACCAATCAGGATAGCCCTCATCTTAACCTCTACCTTAACAACCAATCAGGATAGCCCTCATCTTAACCTCTACCTTAACAACCAATCAGGATAGCCCTCATCTAAATCCTTACCTTAACCACCAATTAGGATAGCCCTCATCTTAACCCCTGCCTTAACCACCAATCAGGATAGTAAAAAAAGGCTACTCTACGCAAGTGGAGGTCACGTGTTTCCTGTCTAGAGTGGAGCTCCCGTCTGCAGCCAGATCCTCTTGATGGACAGCTGCAGGCCGGCGGTTAGTACACCGGGGTAGTAGAACATTACAGTAAGTTGTTTCTTAAATGCTTGTTTCTAAAGAGTGATACAAATATTCTGAAAAATCTGGAACATTTAGTATATAGTATAGTATATTTGAATTTGTTTATGCACATGCACATTTCACACTTTCGCCATTATACATTGGTGGCTGGTCTATATCTGTAACCCTGACAAAATAGATAGTAATGCTAGATGTTCTGAAGGTGTCAGATCTAACTTTCAACTAAAGTCAAGGTCAGATGTAAATCATCTTATGAAGATGAACGTGTGTCTGCTGTGCACTGTTGCTTTAACGCCCAGGAAACATGGTTGATATGGCGCATAATAATCATTCATTGCATACCTAATCACTCACTTTCTCCCATAAAAGCCTACGCGGAAAAAAATAAACAAAAATAGTATCCCTGTAGCTGAAATATGGCTTCGATTATTGGGGCTGTATATTCAATGAGAACCAGAGAAAACCCTGGGAGGCACACTAATGTAAAACAGATAGTGTATCTTTTCCATCATTGCCACACCCACACTTACAAAGAAGACATAGCTCTGTCATCATCCATAAAATCACATTAGGCCCCTTACGCTTTGGGCTGAGATCATCAGCAGTTAGGATACAGTTCCCAATCACTTGCCTCTGAGGGCACAGGCATCATTACCAGTCTGTTGAACAAGATTATTTTCCCTAAAGTAATATCTACCTACCCCACAGCAATGGAACTTTCACTTCAGGGAGCTATAGAGTTTGCATACCGCAGGTAAGAGGATAGGCCTACATTATTAGAATGATATACTGTCAAAATATTTGCAACTCTATTACAGTAATGTCAAGGGTCTGCTGTATGTTTGGTATGTCTGGTTTTCTTTTTGCTTGAAGCATTTAGGCATCATCCACCCTGCCTAATCTCTACTGAAGACTTATTACTATCATCCCAGTTTTAATTTGCGATGTCCTCACTTGAAAATACTTTTTTAATGGCACTGTTTGGCAATAATGGATCATTATTTATATTTTAATAACTTAATAACTATGAATAATTACATAAGGTATATCTTTCTAGAATAAAATTCCTGTTTGGACTTAAAGAATCTGGCTTCTGGAATGATTTTAATTCATAATATTAAGAGGCCATTTTGTCAGTTTAAGAGTGGCCACTTCCATCCTATGAGGCTTTTTTAATATAAACCCAGATGTAAAACATCTGCGTTGGTTCCATTATTTCTATCCCAGTCGAACATGTCTCTAAAGCCACATGTCCACACCTAGCTTATTAGAAACTGTTGTGGAGGCACTAATTCTGTTGGACACAACACAGACAGCCCCTACCCAGCTACAGTATGTAACCGGGATGGTTTCCAGATTGCAATCAAACGGACGGACAATCAAACGAAAGGCCCAAAGGGGAGTTGTCTTTTGAATAGGACTGTTTGTTAGCAATGCTTGTATTATCTTTAAATACACAATCTTCAAACACAACACACTCAACTGGCCAAATGATTTTGCAAAAGTACCAGTCACAGAATGCATTACAGCCATGTGTTATCTTTGGTTTTACTCCGGGGTATAGTTACCTTACCTCATTCAAAACATATGGCTATCCCACTTTGACAGTGAGAAATAAAGAAATCAGTGTTCCCGATTGATTTATTAAGACATGCATACACATATGAAATAGGTTTAGGTCAATGTTAGGAGTTAAGGGGGATCTCAGGACCAGACCAGACAGGCTGAGCTAGGTTGGGCACATAAGGATGTCTTTGACCCCCTCAGCAGGTGCAGTGAAGACAATACTATAATTCAAACTAGCATCGTCCCAACAGAGTGGCTTGTCTTGGCCTGTGATCTTTATATCCTTGTGGCTTTGCTCCAGGCAGAGTAGGCCTCTCTTGACTGGGGCCTGGCTGGAAATTCAATTACCTATATTTCATTGCGCCCAGTGGTTATGAGTTAAAAAACAAAGAAAAAAATATGTATTACTGGGATCTCTAAAGATAATAATAGCCTTGGGTGAATAGTCACAGGCCCCCTTTGGCTGTTTTTGGATGTGTGTGTTTTGTAGACCACCATAACATGTTTTACATGCTTATTTAAACACATGCTGTCTGTGTCACATAGAGCGGAAACGTTATTTTTCATGGATATCCGTCCAACTTCATGCCTGTCACTTGAAAGGAGTGCCCGACCTGTTGAAACTGGACCTTTATGTGCTTTTTTTACAACACGATCTATGCATTAAACATGCTTGTTTGAGCCCCAGTATTTACCATCTTAATTTGCAATGTCACAATTTGTTAGCACCATTTCTTTCCCTCAACAAGCCGTGATGATGTTCCTCATTATACTATTGCTTGAGGAATGAATTATCTGCTGTACAGTAGAGAAATAATGTGCACACTTCAATTTTCCAGTATTATAAAGTCAAAGCAAGTGACACATGAAGAAAACCTTTACATAATGTAGTTGCTTTCACCTTTGTGGCTCGCCTAAAAAGCAGTGAGATAAAAGTATTTATTATCTATAATCCAACTGACAATTCATGTGCATTAAAGCCACACTATGTAACATACTCCTGCTCCTCACTTTAGGCCCACAGTTGTCCCTCATCTTAGTGATCAATTATCTTGCTGCATTTCTCTCCTGTATCACATGTCTTGTCTTGTAGTATAGAATCAAGATCTGCATTTTCTGCACAATTTCACCCTCTACAGATTTCTCCAAGAGAAACAACAATAACAACAACAAAAAAACATCCTTATATATCCATATTTCTGAATAGGCTTTGCCGCGGGTCTTTTATTAGCCTTTTACATGATGGTAGTTGCAGCTGATGTAGGACTACTGGTGCTGTGGATGTTGTGGGTTGTCAGTTTGGAGGCCACCGCAATGTCAAATGATCCCGACATAGCCTACTGAACGTCATAGTCACAAATAGCCATAAATAGTCATAAATAATGGAATTATTTGGATGATTTCTTGAATGTGGAAAAAAAAGTTAAAGCATAGTGGAACATTAAACTCAACATTCACCTTTCCTGTACATTAATCATAGTTTTTCAGAATTTTCGGTGAAATTTATTTTAATTAAATTATTTTTGGTTTATCATGGGCAGGAAAATTATCTGTACAGTATGAATCATTCATTATGGTCTATGTGGCGTGCTATCTAAACTGTGAGCCCATGAAAGCATTTCCTTTCATTAACACTGAGTCATTCTGGGATTTGAAAACCACATAAAGGCAACAAACCTATTCAGACTGACGCTGCACAGAATTTTCAATTTTTCACCCAGACACTGAAGCTGCATAAATATTTCCAGCTGGGGAGTTGTTTCCTCAATGACATTTCCCACGTTTTTCACTGCAAATTTGTCAATGTTCTGCTCACATTTGTCCTGGTCTTTCCCACATGTCTCTCAATGTAAAAGCATGAAGCAATGAATGCCAAGTGACTGACAAAGCCAAGAGGCTGAGAAGTATTCTACATAAGGCACATTTACAAAAAAAGGCCCCTTCAAATGTTCCTTGTTCCTCTATGAAGTTGTGATGTTTTTCAGGTTTTGTTTTGTGTGAAACTCCATAGCTTTGCGTTGAAAGAAGAGCATAACAAGGACCTATTGTCACGGTGGTGTGTGCGAGCGGTGACCCAAGCGCAGGACAGAGCACGGGAGGCAGGCAGTGGTGTACAAGGTTT